>JAKSYS010000141.1:0-107105 GCA_022925895.1 Fragilaria crotonensis
AGGAGAAAACGAACTCCCACCTTCGTGGCGATGGCTTAAGTCAGGCTCGAAATGCATGGAGATTTCAGGCTACCTAACGTCATCCAAGGAACGGATTGCCGAGCTATTCCTGAGCTTTGCGTTCTTCGTTTTGGGGCGTCAAATCCCGGTTTGGTTTGATGCGCTTTATGGCGACGATGTTTCAGCGCCTTATCAGGTAACTGCCAATGGAGACGTCTTGATAGATCTGGGCTTGAACTTTCCCTCGTTTCCCAGACTGTGCCAGTCTCGATGTTGACTCGTTGGCGTGGTCTACCGATTGTCATTCTGTTGGTAGTAGGCATTTGCAACGGCCCTCCAGGTGACGCACACGCTAGTCTGTGTGCCTATTTTCTATCGGTTGGCATGAACTCGTTCGTGACGGATACGATGAAGAACTACTGCGCAAAACTGCGACCTAACTTCTACAATATGTGCGAGTTCGATGCCGGTACGAAGACGTGCACCAACGATGTGTCCAACGCACACAAATCCTTTCCTTCCGGACATTCCAGTTTGGCATTCTGCGCCATGTCGATTCTCAGCCTTTATTTTCTTGGCAAAGTGGGTCTGCATCGAATACCCTTGAAAAATGACCCCACCAAGAATTATCCGTCCCTCGCGACCAAACTCATGGCGTGGGTATCATTTGCGATACCAATGAGCATTGCTCTTTTCGTGGCATGCAGTCGAGTTCACGACTATTTCCATCACCCTGCGGATATTGTGACTGGGGCTTTGATCGGTATTGTTTGCGCTCTCTTCGCTACCAGTTTGTGGTACCCATCAGTATACTCCAATATGGCTGGGTATCCACTTCATTACACCAATAGCAAATATCCGCCACATCTAACAAGATCTGAAGCCGTCAGTGTGTAGTCCAAGTGAGCAAACTTTTCCGACGTTTCAGCATAAGCGACGTGACAAAATAGAATCACAAATGAGGTTCCTCTATCTTTTCTTCCGTCCATACACAATGAATATACAATCTGGTACGTCGGTGCCATCACCTATCACGCTTCGCCGTGACTCTTCGTCGAAAAATCGATCCCAACGGTACTTGGCGGGAAACAGGGCCACCTCTGGGGTCTGGCCATTCGCGAGCGGGACCACTTCTACCACAGCGTCTACCACAGTAAGATGGACCTCCTGTGCTGATTTATGATGGAGCGCTTCGAGGTACAATCGTTCACCGCCGCATACCCAACAGTCTAGGCTTTCCTCGTCAGTTGTCAATTCAAGTTGTTTGGCAAGATGTATAGCCTCGGAAAAGACCTGACAACCTGCACCTTTTCAGACCCCATATGGTCAGATGCTGTGGTCGATACGACGATGCAATGTCGCACGTGTGCAATGTTGCGTTCTTCAGGTGTGTCATGGTAGGTCTTGCGCCCAACGATGATGACCTTGTCACGCGTCAAGTTTTGAAATGTTGTCGATCGTTTGGCACATTCCACGGGAGTTTCCGTGAATGCCAATGACACGGTTCTTGGACATGGCCGCAACAATGCCAAACCGCTCGATGGGATCCCATAGATTTTGATCGTTGCCTGTTGTCGGGGTGGAATCGTGAAGTAGCGTGTCGCTTCTGGTGCGTGTGCCAGCTGTTGTCACTGCAGGGGTAGAACCATTGGACGGTCGTGATGACGATTTACACCAAGATATCTCCTTGACTGAGAATGATCGTGATAAAGAAGAGCCAGTTGTTGTCCGCCAGACCCTTCGACTGAGCAGGAGACGCGTCATTGTTGGCATCGCATGTGGATTTGGCAGATCGTTTTTTCCGAAGTAGTAACAATGACGTCAGCCTATTTCAAGCCCACTGAACAAGGTCTGTACCGGTTACCGTTTGAAGTCGAATCGAGCACCATGCAAACTAAATAGCCAGAGTGATTCAATTCAAGATCAACCAACGTAACTGCATCCACGTTGGACAGGTCTACGGTTGCAATGAGGACATTAGCCTGCACTCAAGCCCAGTCTGAGGCTAGTGCCGAGATTTAATCTACCGAACAAAACAACATTACGAGAATGATATACTAAAGGATTGTAAATTGAACACAGGATGATGGAAGACTTATGAAAAAGCTAACCCTGCGTAACTGCATCGACGTAGGGCAGCTCTGCGGTTGATAAAAAGTCCTGATCCTGCACTCAAACCCAGCATGAGACAAATGCCGAGGTTTAATATCCAGTTGCATGGAGCTAGGTTGCCGAACAAGCAACTTGACGTGAACTTATTCACTTGAGATTTACTGAAGGATTGTGAATTGAAATTTCAGCGAAACCCATCTCCTGTAGCTGACGATCCGAGTATCCCCTATTTCTGAAGTCCTTCACTTGCGCACGCTCAGATGCAATCATCTGTGAACGAAAAAGAATGTTAGAACAGCACCATTAAGAAGTCAGAAACTAGCCTGCGTTGCTTCCTCACCTGTGACTCTACCGATTTCGAAGAGAAGCGGCATAAACACAACCATTGCTGTTGTGGCCACAACAAAGCCAATCTTTCCAGCCCACTTGGCCATCAACAGACCGGAGTCCTTCGCAAACAACCCTCCATCCCGGAAAGACTTTCCAGCTTTGATGAAGAATCCTTTCAGGCCTTTCGGCTGCTTCTGTTCCTTTGCCATTGATGTTACTGTTGCACAACGATGGTACTTTTTCACCATGGAGGTTGGGTGAGAGAACAAGGACGGATTTTTGTGTTATTCGTGTCCGTCATGGCGAGGACAGCGAACGCGCTTGGCGGCCACAGTTGCCACTGATCTAAACGGGGGGAGGACTGACGACGACGTGGATCCAAGATACAAGTGCTCAGTATCGGGTCGTAAGTCTACGCACATGGTACTTGTACCAGTACTGAGTAAGGTGTGCGCTCGAAGCACAACGAGCCATGTTCGCCTCTACATACAGTTTTTCGAGAAATCCACAATAATTGCTTCGGAACAGTGGATGAGCCCTACTGCCATACTGCTTTCTCGACGATGACGACGTCTCCCCCACCATCTTATTGTAATGAGGAGTGAAACATGGCGGACATGACAGACGATCATTCTGAGCTAGAGAATCAATCACAGAGCGACATTCTCTCTGATGGGTCCCTTTCCCCGACAAATAAACCTGAACAATCTACCTTGGCAGCATCCTCGAGTGATGTTTCTGAACCACAAGGCATGCCCGTTGGAGACTCGCAGGACACAGCATCGGAAAATTCCGACCCGATAGATCCCATTCTAGATCTGCTCGAATTCTCGGAAGATGTCATGTGTCCCGATGTGTCGAATATCTTGACTCGACAGCTTCAGGGAAACAATCCGACACCAGTTCTTTTGGAATTGGCGCGTTTCTTTCGAGCTCAAGCCTGCCTCCTCCGTGAACAGGCCAAAATACTGGATGAATTGGCGATTCGTGATACTATGCCAGGTCAGGATGAAGATCTCGACGATTGCCTTTATCGGGGTCGGGTGACTCATCTTGTCAAACTATCTCATGATGCCATGATGGCCACACATGACCGCATCGATGCGCTCGAGGACAGTGTGTACCCCTGGAGTGAAACGTGGTGCGTAATCATGGATTGATTATCAAATATCATTGTTGTTGTCATCTAGTACTGAATATCCTTCTTCCATCTGAAGTGGCAAAGTCGAGGGAAAGAAATTGTGCAAGAAGAGGACCAGGCCGGTCAATCGGTATACAGCCTTTCTCCATATGAATTTAAAGTCATGTGGGGCTGAAGGTGGTTCACGGCAAGCCATCTTCAAGTCTTTGGCAGCGCAATGGAAGACCTTGGACGAAACCGAGAAATCAAAGTACGATGAGTTTGCCGTGGCAATCAATAGGGAGAAGGCTGCGCGAAAGCAATCAAGTAAAAGGGCGAAACTCGATGAAGGGTAAAGATTGAGTTTCTTTGGCACCGGTGGTTCGCTGATGTCATATCCTAGCCTATTTATGGTTCAGAAATCTACATTTACGTAGAGAAATGGGTGTCCATACCGGCTTGAGCCTCGGAAGGCGTCCGTTGTTTGTAAGCCGCGGACGACCGTTTCGGCTAATGACTGTTGTTGTTAAGATAGCACCGAAGGGATTTCCTGTTGGCGCAACTGTGTTCATCAATTCAGTGATGTTGAGGATCCTAGGATCGTGTCCCGAAATCCATATTCGCTCTACCAACGTACTGAACCGATCTGAGTTTGACCGTCCTCCAATATGGAAGAACGTTGGGAATGAATTGGCTTGAGTTCACTGTCACATGTGTGCTTCGTCTTAAGGTATTCAATGTTGAATCGTTATCTCGAATGATTGATCAAATGAAACATGTCTCCCAGTCAATCAGTTCGCATTGGGTGCACGGATCGTTTGAAACTACTTGGACTTAGGATGGCTCAACGTCGTCCCATGCAGTTATAGTGTGAATAAAAACGAATTGAATTGTGTTTCCGTCTCCTACAGGGCAAGCTTGGTGCCAGCAACATCAGAAACATGAACAGGAGGGAGCGGTAAAAGTGGGCTCTTGAATACCTAAATTGAGACTGAAGGTGGGGCGCAATGCCGGTCCCATCGGAACTGCTTGCTGTTTTGAAGATGTTCTGACCAATTCTCGGAATTCGAGCTCCAACCAGTAGCAAAAGGAAATGCTGACAATGAGGTGCAGTGCCAACTTGCATGCCTACTGGACCGCAACCACCTCCCGCGTTTCGATCTCTCCATGCATTGCCAGATATTCTGTGGCGTTGTTATCGTGACACGAACGGGAAATGGATAAATCAGACACACGCTACAAAGCCATCACATACACCTTGGGAAACGCTTTTCCCTTGGATGACCCAAATGTACGAGCATCGTTCGGTTATCCTGTTACAACCAACAAGGTACGAAGTCGAGGCTAGGTGAACCTGTGCGGCGCTGGTGGGAATGCCAAAGACTTCTCTGTCCGGTTCATGTCAACCACTTGCCGCGTGGTGACTCGTGCATAAAGCGACTGAAAATCCTTAAGATAAACTAATTTATTCAAACACAGGATACACCGCCTTATGGCGGTTGAACATCAACGTCAACTTCTCTTCTCCTCACTTTCCTTTGCCTATGCCGGGGGTGACTGACGTTTATTTGGATCATGGTGTCAAAGTCAATTTCATACGTCCACATCTTGCCCTTGAACCTCTGGGTACTCAAAGGTGAAACATCATTTGTGTATGCCCGGTAAGCCGATTCAACGATTGCCTGCGACTGTGATGCAATAGGGTGCCATCCATCATCTTCATATTCCCACACAAAGGTCTTATCATCATCGGCGGTCGACGTGTTAGAGCCCTCTTCCGACGGAAAGCTACTCGTTGCCATAGTGGCGGTGCAACTAGTCTCGCCACATCTTCCTTACACTTGTATGGAGTACGAGGTCTCTCTCCCCTGTAGTACCTAACCAAATAGTTTGGATATGCTCGACCATTTTCATAAACAACCCAAATGTGCGAACCGCCCGTCCATCCAGTGACTGTATTATATTTCATACCCGGACGTGGATGAATGGGCGGAACTGTCAATGCACTGCACTCCGCCTTCTTTGTGGGGCTCATCGCGGTTCATTTCAACTGCGTTCCCAACAAGAAGTTTTGCAAGAATCATCTCTCGTTCGTCACTATACCGTGTCGAATTTTCGTCAGGCTTGAAGGCAAACGTGTGAGTAGGAGCTTTGGTGGCAAAATAGAGACCCCACCCCAGAACCCTTTACGGGAATATTGCATCATGAATCCGTCATGCTTATCACTGTATATGACTGACGGTTCCAGGGAGGACGTGCCGTGCCAGACGTCGAGCTCTGTGTCGTCAATTCCGTTCATCGCAAACCTATTTTTGTGGAAGGAGTAATAGTCCCACAGCTCCTTGTTTTGGACACGCCACAACTTCGAGATCCATGCGTCTTCCATGCTTTTCGAAGCTTCCTAGTCACGCTCCAATACTCTTCATATTCTGGAAGGACCTCAATGACAAGACCTGCTGAAGTAGACCATGTATCTGGTACTTGTACTTCTTGCAACGGTTCACGCTCGGGCGGCAAGATATTCTGGTAATTCCTTGCGTCCTCAATTCGCGCGTTGATATTTGCGAGCTGCTCACCAATATTGAATATCGCCTCCAATACCTTCTTCATCTCGTGTTTGTTCTTTCTATCTAACAAATACGTAATCGACAATGCAGTAATTAACGACGCCATGATTGGAAGTACAATGAAAATCCATATAGGGGTTGAGACGCCAGGCGCATCGTCCAAGGCGGAATGGACAAAGCTGCATTTGGTCCAATTGAGTGGAGTAGTTTGCCAACCAACCTGTTGTAAACTTCTAAATTCATACTGAGGGTTTGTCCTGAACCGGCCGTTCTTATCAAAGGATCGCGTCCACTCACACCCGTGAAATTGGTGTTGCACAGATTGTCGACCACTGCTGTACCATTATCTCGTCCACACACACTCAATAGAAACAACGCGCGAAGATCAGTGTGGGCTGGGAGTTTATATTCTGCACCGTGTGCTACCATCACCTCATAGCTGTTGTATCGATCAAGAAATGCCTGATACTTCAGAAAATGTGGACTATGGAACGGTGTGAGTCCCAAGTTGCCGGTACGCAGCGGCAGCGAAGGAGCATTCCAAGCGTAATTGACCCACCCACCGCTGGCATTCCAGATAGTATCAGGCTGGAAATGCGTTTGGGTTGCAAGGCCTTGAATGCGGGATGCATGGTCTGGAGTTGCCATTGCCACGATTATTGGGGATTTGACCAGAGGCTTCTTTGTACGCATGCCTTTCAATCCTAGCAGAACTGATTCATCGCTAAAATCCCCATTTCCTTGGAGGCTGATTGTGTGTGAGTAGGCAATGGTGGTACGTGTCCACGCATTCCCTCCTTCCTCCGGGGTCGCACTATGATTTCCAACCCATGCTTCCCCAGACTTGGTGATCATATCTCGTGAATAATGGGTGTCCGTGCAAATAACGGAAACGCGATCCCAGCCGAGCGATCGAAACAGTGCGACAAGAGCGCCAACCTGACCACGAGCGTCGTCGGGCGCGACAGTGAGAAAGAAGTTCTTAAAATCGTCATCATCACTTAGTTGCGATGTTGAACTCATCGAAACCACTGGGACGTATTCCAACGCAATCACTCGAGCAACACCTGTTGAAGCGCCAGAGCAGTGGCATCCGATCACGGCATGCGGTATCACGGGATGCCGATTCGTTCTGTTTTCAACCCAGTCCATGTCGACTGCCGGCGTCTCGTCGAATGTGTCGTTTTTCCAAATCCTGTCAATGACAGTTTCATTGCCCAGGCGATCATCCCACATTCTATCATCAGGATCATCCAGCACGTCAATATCGGTGTGTAAGATATGAAATCCCAACTCATTGAAGTGTATCAATGCCCCTATCCTCAAAGGAGATGCCATGCTACTCATACTAATAATTGTAACTAGATTGTAATTGCAATGCGTATCGTTTCCTGGGGCATGCGGAAATCCCTGTGGTTTCGGTACTCGTAGCTTCCAAGTCTCCCATATTATGACATACTCCAGTACAGAGGAGAAGTGCGTTTAAACATATCCTCTTCCCTGTTCGCCAGTACGCATTGCCGATCGGTTCGATCTGTTAATGTGCGAATGAAATGTTGCACAAAGATCCTATGTTTGTCGCAGTCGAAATCCGATTCATGCCTATACACAAGATCTACCTGGAACCAGTAATACAGATCGTAGACTCTGGGAGGTCCGGTAAAATGACGTTTCTCTCGTAGCTTCTACATGCAATGAATACCAAGCAGAGGTGCGTGGCCGGACCTTCATGGGACCAGCGACTGCGATTATGTCATAAGTCATAAGTCGTGTGACATCCACCGAGCACAAGTATGTATACTAAGTTGAACTGCCGGTATCATACGCGTACTATCATATGTACGCTAGACACTCCACTCTCCACTAGTAGTAGAGACTCTCCTCTACTAGAGTAGACTCTAGTAGTAGACTTCTGGTACAGATCAGTTCCACGATCGAGAAACCAGGCCTCCCAATTTTCCTGTCTAAAAAAAAATAAAATTTGCGGCGTCGGTCATCTGCCCTGCTGACTGCTGAGGAAAAGTATGGACGGAGTCGGCTTGGTCGTGATTTGACCTTTGGCGTGCCATGGACGCCCGTAGCACCTAGTAGTACCTGGTACCAGGGACCAGGGAATTATGTCGCTGTACAAGTACTTGTACCTTATACCAATACCTGGTACCATGAAGGAAGCAGGGCATCTCATGTGAACTCAGCATACATACTACTACAACGTACAACTACTCAGTCCTGTTTAGCAACCACGAGTCGGCCTGGGAGATGCGGGAAAGTACTCTTTGGAGGTAAACTAGACAGTAGACCGCAGACTACTACGGTACACTATATTGTTAACGTACCTTAACCACCCTTACAAATACATTGTATGGCTGGATGCATATTCTGGGTACACGAGGTAGCCCCACGTAGGTCGTAGTATTCAATGTTTTTGTTCAGACGTAGAAAGTATACTAAGTCTACGCAAACGCAAATGGATCGAGGTTTCTAATCTGGATTCATCACAAACTTGAAATCGAAGTCCATTACACATCGATGTGTTTTGAACTCCCGAAGCAGTTTCTCCAATGCAACAGGACCATACTTTGCACAGTCTTGCTGTATTTCAGCACTGACTTGCCCGCTATCAATGGCGTGGTAAGCAAGAAGATATTGACGAGCTCGTTTCGCAAATTTTCGAATGCGTTCAATTGAAAGGACTTTCTCCGACAAAGAATATCTAACGCCTGCCATGAAATTTTCCTTCCCTTTCTTTTCTTTTAAGGTGAGATTGCGGTATGCACCTTGCTGCATGCCCACATGTACTCAACGCCTTCACCTGCTATTTCGGCATGACACTTGGGGTTAGCATGACTTCCACGCCAATTTTTGCTCCGACATGCTCCATCATGCTTTCTTCGTTCAAGAAATCAGAACACATCGCCATTAGATGGCGCAAACTCAAGCTCAAGTCCACGTTTCCGAGCTCATCCTTCCTGCCGGTAAGTGTATAGCTTGACAGCTTGTTCATATCAATATATCCTCGCTCCCACAACACCTGAAGCAAACCCTTTGCCTTTCCCACCCAACCTTCCTTTATTTTAGGAACTTCGCGATTGATCGGGATATTTTTGTCGATACAAATAGCGATCAGTTCTTTTGTTCTTTCCTTTGGTGTTAATGCCTTGACGACGTAGTTCGAGGATTAATTCGGATTTGTTTCTTGAGACATTTGACGGATCGCCATCGACTTGATCAAGGCGACTGAGAATGCGTTCGTTTGGTATCATCCAGAAAGGTCCAACATCAACTTCGGTAAATGTCAATCGCTGAGTTTGGCCGGGCTCCAGGATACGTGCATATGGACCGAGGAAGCCGGATTCCCTTTCAATGACAGTCGGGTGCATGACTGGGCATTTTCCACCAAATGATCTATTCATTTTAGCTGCATTGAGACCATCGGGGCGCTGCTTTGCGTGTCCTGATGAATGATCGAATAGAAATACAAAATGGACCTGTGGATGCATAACCTTTAGACAATCAACGACATCTTCGAACTGTAGCACCATGTGATTATAATCCCAGTAGCCCTCTTTGTTTTCCCTGTAGTCGAAGTATGTTAGAATGGCGACTTGCCAGCTAATAGAAGGGGCTTAAGGGAAGAGCCTAAGACTTCCATTGCTGCTTCTTCATCGGCATATCTCGTTCCTTGCCGTATCTCGTTCACTGAGTCTAGTGTGTTTTGATCTAATTCTTGGATCAAACCATATTCCCTGCAGATAAATGATGATATCATCACCCCGCTCCTTCATCCTTGGGGAGGAGAGGACGCTCGCCTTTGGGACCTGTCCACATCTTTGAAAGAAACGAGAACTGCTTAAAGATGGCCTCGTCCTGCCCGACAAAGATGACTATTGGCTTGCTTGTGTCCCGTCGTATGCTTAAGTGTGCTCCAAAGAACGCCGTCCCTACTATATCCGCCACTGCTTCACTCGAAATGGCGTCAACGTGATATTCCACCATCTCAACATTACTGATAGGATCTACGTAATGATAGCCACAGTTTTTGCAACCGAATCTTGTGCCTCTAGAATTTTAGAAGCTACAAGACTAAGCTGAACCCACCGATGAGCTTGAACTTCATGAGCGATGTATCGCTTTGTGAAGACAGGCCGATAAGCAAGTGTTTCCGCCTTCTCGTGTCCATCAACAAAATAATGCTTGCTGCGGTTTTTGTATCTGAAACCCGTGGCATGCATCCATCGAACAACTGTGGCAATGGATATCTTAGATAAACGGTAACTTTGAAGGAAGCTCTTCGTCTCTTGCGATAGCTCCAGCACTGGCGGTGTAACAAGGTCATTTTCTTGCGAATTGTCAGAAGTCTCCTCGATGCCTCGCTCAACTCTTGCCATCATCGTTGGAATCAATGTTTCAAGCACGTACGTGTGCATTCTTTCCACCGACAGTTCTTTCAGAATGCTTACTCCATGTTTCCTGAAAGCATCCATTGCGTCTGGATTCTCGATAAAGAACGGTGGCAAGCAATTTTTGGGTACAGGTGATTTGATAAAGGTGCCTTTCGGGCTGTAGGCCAGTCGTCTGTGCCACCTTGCCAGTGGTCGCCAATGGGAGTAGCTTTCAACTCCGACATCATTCATCAATCCAATTGAGTACTCGATACATTGCTGCCATGTCCACCTCGATGTTTTGCTCGCCTCGTCGACAAATTTTCGCAAGGCACATGCAAGGTACATGCTCCGATGCCTGATCATAAAGATGTCGTGTTCTGAACACAAATCCTCTTGATCGCCACCATCTACAAGTGTCCTCCAATCTGCAGCAATACTGTTAACCATCTCCAATTTTTCAATTCGATCCATGACAGCTTTCCGAACATCGCAATCAGTGCCATAATACAACTTTGGTGCGAAGAGCTTTCTGGAATCGCCAGATTCCCAATACGAGGATAATTGCAGCGACGGTTCTTGAGCGGTGAGGATCAACAAGGAACTAGTAGGGGTTGTTTCCTCTATCTGAGTTTCGTTTGCTTGGTCAGAAGCAAGCTTACGCTTCTTAGTATTCACAGGTCCAGGAACAGCCGAAAAAAATTGCGAGGAGGATGATGTGGTGAAGTCAACATGTTGACGAGTCCTTGGAGGCAGCGGGTGTGAGGCATTTTGCTCTTTCCAAGCTACTGAATTGGATGCGGTCGGGTAGGATTGGGGGACATCCTTTACAGAAACCTGAAAGAAATTGTACTTCTGTTGCTTTCCGTCTTCCCTTGCTTTGAAGTCGTGTCGAAAAAGCTTCAGTTGTTCGCCGCCACCACCGACAAAGATGTTACCCTCAATGGACTTCTCATGGTACTCCTTTCCCACAACACGTAGAAGCTCTGACTTTTTCACCTTCAAATCATCTTGAAGCTGGCACCTTGTATTGATTTCATCCAGCAATGTGTCCGCTTGCCACCAAACTTCATGAAGTCGTGAATCTTGCAAAACAGCGTTGAAACTACTTCTAACGAACTGATACCTGATCTGATTTCTGTGGAGCTTCAGCGTGTTTTCACTCATGATGAACAAGGAGATGAAATATCTTCAAGAAGCTCCACGGAATATCAAGAATTGGTGAAGGTATGGACTGTCAAGGTCAATGGGGTTGAGAAGCAAGTGATTCGACGCATAAATCTATTTTCGATGCGCACGCATTAAAAAAATCGTGGTACTAGTACGTAGAGCTCTACCTCGCGAATCCTGTTCGTGAATCCAGCCATACGAATGCGATGTAACTTGTGTCTAAACGGTAGACCTTCATTCGACTTGCGAACGTGAATCAACCTTCAATATCATACGCCGTGGTGGTACTTGTACTTGAACCTGTTACAAGTACTCCGTGTGGACGAAGCGGATATAGGATATATGCGTACACGAGTATTCTATGTTCTATGTGGTATGTGGTAAAAGTACCAGGTACCAGTACTCCTTACCTGTGCCGACAACGTACATATGTTGATCTGTGCTCTGTTAATTGGTGAATGCATAGTACGTTGGATGTATGAAATATGAACAACTGCATAGAGAGTATTGAATTGTGCAGTACCGTACTGTACCATTGCAGTGGAATACACGAGTGTTGGTAATCGGCACGCGGGATGCTGCAAGCTGTTTGATGGGATTGGAGCAGCCATTTTCATGCCACGGTTATTTTCATACAGTGCTCGAACTCCACCATAATACTAGTAGACACTACTACCGCTATGTAGCTCCAGCAGAGAATATAGAGAGGTCTCTACTAATTGAGTTTTGTGGATTACTGGTGCCGGTGTATTTGGTGGCATATTTTAATACTCGAGTACATGGGGAAGGCCTTTATCATGCTTCGTCTTTAGCCAGTGGTGTGCTAGTAGTAGTACACTACTACCAGGCACCATACCATACCATACAAAACCACTTGTCTTAATAGTAGAACGTGATCTATGTGTTCACCAGGGCTCCTTCCTCGAATCACGAGTGACGGACGAAACGGATCAGATATCGGGTCAGATATCTGTCAGATGTTGTACCAGGCGGCTCTCGTAGAAAACATCACCTCGTCCACCAGATCTGATCAGATGTCGGTCAGATGATCTGTTCAGATCTGCATATATTTACGACCTCGCATGATATTTTTTGTACCACGAGCGTCGTAGAAAAAAACAGATATCTGTCCACGATCTGGCAGATATCTGATCTGTTTCGTCCGTCAAGCATAACATTGTTTTTGCCAAACTTTGAGAGCCCATAACTTTGCCAATAATGGCACCAAAGTAGATATTGAAACAGATTCGGAAAGCGCGAGATGTGAACTTTCCGAATCTGTCCTTCATTTTATAATAACCTTCTTCGTTCAATTGTTATATCCCGACAAATGTTGTCGATTTTGTTGTTTTCGGGAAAAAGTGCTTTCTGATGAGCCTCTAACTCTTCAACGAAGTGAGATACAAGATAAAGTAGTGCAGATTTGGAAAGCTGCTTCATAGGGCTTTTGATATCTGTTTCAATATCTATGTTGCTGCCATTATTGGCGAAGTTATGGGCTCACAAAGTTTGCCTGAAGGCAAATAACAATGGAATGCGCACCGTCTTGCCACCGGGACTGACAGATCTGAAAAACAGATCTGTGTCAGATGTTCTCGAGACATCCGTTTTCTTCTACGGCACTCGTGGTACAAACACTCCTCGGGACCTCGAACAGATGTCGCATCTGAACGGATACGTGCCACGTTGTACCTCATCAGATCTGTCGGCAAGACGGTTGCGGCTCGTGACTAGCATCATGTTTTCTACATGCAAAATCCATTGCGACTACGACATACGAATAAACTGTATATACATAGATAGAGATACGAAGATTGTTCACGCGAGTACTTGTCATCCACCTACTACAAGTACCGGTTGGACCATTGACCATTCCAACCAGACTTGACTGCACGATACGCGATGTCGATTGCATACACTGGGTAATAGTGCCCATATCACGCATACCTGCAAACTACTGTAGAATCAAAACATACTGGTGTACTGGAGTATCATACAATACAGATCCTCGGACTGAAGTCTGTGCCCTTTCATGATAGCAAGGGAAAAGCTCGCCTGGAGTAGTACAAGTACTCCAGTACGTCCTCGACAGTAAAATCATCCGTACTGGTACTGGTACTACGGACTCACAAAGAGATATGGTATTCAGTATACAGTATGAATATTGTGCCAGTAGCATGCGTTCGCGTATTGGAGTGCAGCACATAGCGCAGTGCACACAAGGAAGACGAGAGTGAAATCAATACGCTCCGAGTATCGTACTTGTACTCTGCATGTGTATGCACACAACCCTATTATTGGTATGATAAAAGTACACGAATTGCAGTACGAGTACCTACGACGGCACAGATTACGATCATCGAGTCTGTTTTAGTTCGCAGCGTCCGCAGCTAAACCCTAAACCTATTTTACATACAGTACGTAATCTTTTTTGGTACCAGTAGCACGTGATCGTTGATACTCTTAGTATTTGTACTGTAGTTGATGATAGTAGTCCGAGTAATGGGAGTACTACAGTTCTACTCTACCGGTAGTAGAGTAGTAGTACAAGGACCAGTTACAACGAAGCAGAATCTTGCACTCTCCGGGAAAATTTGGACTTTCCCGCATCTCCTGAGCATACACGCATACACGTCCAACGGGTGTATACATGTATATGCAGACATAAAATTGCGTGTGCACAGTGCGAAGTGCAATTGTGGAGGTTTGGCTACATACGCTTGCCTGTGCTTGTCATAATGGGCATACAAGTTGTACTGTTGTACTGTTGTACTGTTGTACTACAGTACCGGCAAGGTGTGCAGTATGCATATGCATACTTGGACCTTGGACCTGGTACTTGTAGGTTATACTGCATACTGCATACTGAATACTGCATAGTACAGTAGTACACTTCTATCGCGAATGCAGTCACGGCAAGATTTTAATGACTATCGTGCGGTTGCTTTTGCAGACTCACCGCTCACATCGTCGAAGCGAATTGACGATCTCAAGTGTATAAAGCATGTTACGACGAGTTCGAGGCTTCAGCATTAGAAACATCGGAACGAGCCAACGGGATCTGTCAAGTTCCCTTGGCGGAGGCGATGATGCAAGTCATTGGGTCCCAGCCCCCAAGGGCATAGCGGCGTGCACTCTCCACAAGAATAAAAACGAGGCACTTGGCCGCCTCACCTTCAAATACGACGCGTCGTCATTTCATCAGGCCTTGGAGGAGTCTCGTGACACGGATAAGCCCGTTATATTGCTATTTCAGGCAATGCACGGGGCACCTGACGCCATTGCAATGGGAAAATCGGTTCTTTCCCATCCACTGTTGATTGAAGCAGCCGAATCGTTGTTCATAAGAGTCATTGTGGATATCGCAGGAACAACTCCAGATGATGCGCAGCTGCTGGCCAGATATCACGAAAACTGTCATCATGGCACTGTGATTCGCATTGTCAACTGCAAGGGACATGACCTCGCAGTAAAGCTGGAGGGCATTCGCTGCTCTGTTGCGAACATTGCGAAAGCAATGCGAGGTGTACTCGATAGAAAGGGATTGAAGGTTCCTAAGTATCTGAAGCTCCTTGAGGCGGAATGCCTTGCTCCTGTTGACATTCCTTCAAAAGCCTCGACAGCCAACGCCGTCGTCTTCAAGACCAAGCAATCGACGAAGGCTGAAATCGACTTCGCCGAATTGAAGGGAGTCGTGGCAGTTGAATGTGGGAAACTTTCCAGAAGCAAGGCTGTCAAAGTTACGTACAATCCTGAAGTCATTGATTGCAAGGAAGTATTTTTGCACGCTTATTCGGTGATGAGCGTAGAATCAGTCCACTGGACAAACGTGCGCCAGATGCAGGCGTTGCAGTCTGAATTTGGAAACCTGGATGCTCCACCGTTGCTCGATGAACTCGGGTCGGCACCGTTTAGTCGAGGGAAAGATCCCAAACATTTCCTTCGAACGACGCTTTTACGCTACGTTCCTTTGACTTCCCTTCAGGCTTTGCGGGCAAACTTGGCCATATCGAGGAATGAACATGAAGATGTGGATGAGCTCTTGAGCCCGCGACAGCTTGCGATTCTTGAGGCTGTCGAGACGAGACGTCCACGCCTAGAAACTGTGGACGTCGAAATAAGCGACGCGTGGACAAGACTAGAGAGCGACGGTGTCTTTGATTGGAGTTGATGTACATATTCAATGATCTGCGGGTAATTTATGTTAGACAACTCTGGTAACTCGCAGGAACATGGTTGGCTACCCAATGCTAATTGTATCCGACTCCGAGGCGTCTCTCGGCGATGCCAGGCTGCGACGACCGCCACAGCTCGTAGCTCAAAGAATGAATGCATGCCCCTATTCAAAAACGAACCGATGCGCAAATTCCTGACACAGGCCTTGGCAGTTACCACACACCGATGACAAGTCGGAAAGTATGCTCTTATTTGTAGAGGACACAACAAAAGGAATTCTAATCACAACTTTTACATCACCACTTCACCAGAAAGTACTATGGCTAAATAATCGGAATGTCCATTTCTAATTTTGAGTTGTATAACACCTTCCGTTCTGTATCATAGTTGAATTAACTTCTTATTTACCCTTTTCTTCTGGAGTATAATGGTGTTGGAGCACTCCCCAGTACTCCGAGAAAAACTGTACCACGTATAAGTGTATGCATATGTAGATCAAGAATAATGTCTATCAATCCCAGTCGAAAACTCCATCTTTCTGGAGTCTCCTCCAAGCATCAGAAATGGGAACGTCAACAGTTTCTCGACCTGGAGGCTTCGTCTCGACAGCGTTGAATATGGCAAGTTGCCTCGGGCTCAAGAGATCGTCCACCAGTTCATTTTGATCCTTCGATATTGCTAGGTTTGCCTTCAAAGCCTGAAGTGAGGTCAGAGGAACGTACTTCAAAAGCGTGGTTCGAAGGAAATGTTTGGGATCTTTCCCTCGAGTGAACGGAGTTGATCCGAGTTCCTCCAGCAATGGAGGATCATCAACTTTCAATAATTGCGATTGCACACTCATCATCTGGTGCATGTCCGTCCAGTATACTGACTCGACGTACACGTGGAAAATAGCGTGTAGAAACACTGCCTTGCAATCGATCACCTCGGGATCGTACGTAACCTTCACGGCACGGTTGCCGGAAATCTTCCCACATTCAACGGCGATAACCCCATTGAGTTCGCCGAAGCCGACCTCGGCCTTTTTCGTCGCCTTGGTTGTGAAGACAATGACCTTAGCTGTCGTGCGCACAGCTTTCGAAGGAACATCAATGAGCGCGGCGCTCCTCTTCGAGTAGCCTAAGATAAGTTGGAACCTTCAACGTCTTTCTTTCGAGCGCCTCTCGCATGGCCCTTGCAATATTTCCAACAGAGCAACGACTACCCTCGAGCTTTACCGCGAGGTCGCGACCCTTGTAGTTGACAATACGAACCACAGTGTCGTGATGGCGGTTCTCGTGGTACCTGGCGAGCAGTTGAGCATCGTCCGAAGATGTTCCTGCGATATCAATAAAGACCGCAATAAAGAGCGATTCGGCTGCCTCGATCAACAGAGGATGAGAGAGCACCGAAGTTCCCATCGCTACCGCGTCTGGCGCCCCGTGGGTGGCTTGAAAGATCAAAGAACAGGCTTTTCTGTGTACCGAGACACCTCTAATGCCCGATGAAACGACGACGCGTCGTGTTTGAAGTTGAGGCGGCCAAGCTCCTCGTTTTGTTCCTTCGCAGCACGCACTCCTCGATACCTTTGGGGGCAGGAACCCATTCATCTTGGTCCAGTGTTCTGGACAGACTTCTGATGCTGGAGGAGAGACTCCTCAGGCTGATCCTGCGACTTACTTGTCGAATCATTCTGAAGCGATTTCTTTTGTTGGCGGCTTTCCTCCGTTTGTGTGTTCCTTTCTGGTGAGAAGAAGATGATAAGTCTGGATGTCAGTGAACGGAGGCCTCACAGGTGGCGTAACTCCTGCGTTTTTTGATTGGATTGAGAAGAGGAAGAAGTATTTTATGGCCACCTCGTCAGATGTGGGTAACCCTTGCTCGCTTGCCTATTTATTGCCTATTCCCTATTGTACTGGATTGGAACGTACGATAATGTCGAATCTACATGAAATTTGGATTCCTCTCAAGTACCTGTACGATATGCTTGCTTACTTAAATATTTGTGAAACATCTCGCATCCCACTCGATGCAGAGCATTTAAAGTGCGGATGAAATGTCTGCATTCTATATGGGGACCGTCATCCGACAATGTCTAGTGCATGAACTGTACGGAAGTGCTTGGACTACCTGGTACTCGAGTACTGGAGTATAGTACTTGGACTCGAATACTAAACTAGTCCCAAGAGCTTCAACCGCATTCACTCGAAGACTCATCAGTTATATATATATAAACTCGACTATATGATTTGTACACCAACCGGTAGTCTACTTCTGATTTTGCGTACAGCACTTATCGAACTACCCGGTATTCGACCTCGAGCCGGAACACGGAGTATTTAACAACGAACTTAAAAGTCAGGAAGGTCAAGGTAAAAACAGATAGAAAAACGGTTCTCGTCCGTCGAAACTCCAGACCATGACCAACACTTTTCCGATGGTACATGTACATTTAATTCTGGATTCACGATAATAGAGAGTGACCGTTAGTTCGCAGTACGTTCGTGAGCCGAGGGGTCCCGTTAGGCGCTTCTGGCTACGTTTTATGCATCCGTTGTATGTCCCAAGGATATCTGTTTCTACCTGTTAGCCTGTCTCAGGGCTTTAGAAACCTGTTTGGACATCTTGAAGGTATTACTCCGAGTGCTTTTCAAACGTACTGTGACCTACATCCGTTTCAGAATGGTTGAGAGCTTTTTAAACGTGTATACATACTCAAAACTCAACTAAGTCTGGAATTTTTGACGATTCGAGCGCTACCGTAGTACGGTACTCCAGTATCAAGGATGAAAATGAGTCCTCGTTGGTGCGTGGTGCGCCAATTCGGGGATTGACAAATCAAATACCGTACCATTGTGTTCAGTAGTGTTTCATACAGTACCAAGTTACTTAAAGGAGAATTTCAAAATACTGTACTCCATTGCTCGGAGCTCGGGTTCATTTTATTACCTTTCAGTTTTGCAGTAACCAGTAAAAACACCTACTGGGACCAAACCTGTTAAAAATTTCTCGTATTGATGACTTTATTTAACAATAACACTGTTTACGGGTTCGTATTATCACTGAATTCAGCGTTTAGGGTGATATTTAACCCGATTACAATCAAAAAACTGCTGTTCGTAGCCGGCAGTGCCACTGCTTCACCACAACTTGGCACATGGTATTGCAGGTGCCTTCAAAATGACGAATCGATGGTTGATGCCATGGCTTTGCAATGGATGGTTTCATCACAAATGTCAGCACTTAACTGCTGTTACAATCAATAGTTCAATAGTTAGTAGCTATGTCATTAAGGGCATGATGCAGCATCAACATTAGTCACAATTCTCAGAACGATTGCTTCAAAGTGAATATTCAACAAACATGAAGCACTTCTTATCTCAACATTTTGCATGTCATTCTACATGCTGGTGCTTCACAGGATTCATGGTCTACAGAACGTTACATTCCAAGAATTTGTCAGCATTTTGGTGCAATGTTCCTTCATTGCATTCCTCAATCATGTCATCAAGTTTGTGAGCACGACGTTCCTCAAATCACGCCCATCGACAGTCATTTTACCAAAACTTTTATTGCCTCGTCATCCCCAACAATAATCTTGAAGTAACAATGGATGTGCTCTTTGCAGACAGAATTTAGTGTGGGTATTCAACTGGTGCATTTTCTGCACTTACCATCCTCTTGACCTTCACCAGCTTCAACAGCGATGCTTGTGTGACATACTTGAAAACACAACTCCCAATGAGTATCGTAAACACGCGCTACTGTATAGCAAGATTAAGGGGCTTATGATAGAGTTCAAAGGGCGAAGGATGCCCTTGATTTTTACTTTGGTTTCGAAACTTCAAGGAAAACAGAGCGTGCAGAGAAGACAAAGTACACCAATGAAAAAATGAAATTGATGATTTTTTAGAGAGATAGAGTCCAGGAAGTTGTTGAAAATTAACCCTTTGAATTCGTTATTTTTAATCCCTAACGGAGTACAATCGAGCATTAAACCTGCTGCCAGCCAGTGCATCCAATGGGTGTTGTGAGTCCATGAGCAACTTGTTCATCTCAGAACACAAACACTTCCTCCACAAGGCAATGTCTTCCTTTTCCGCCTTTTATCATTTGCAAAGCTTTTTGATTGATGGTGAAAATGCCATTCTTGTCAGTAGCAACAAAGGATTTGTGATGGTCTTGTTGTCATTCCAGCAAAAGTTGCTTGTCCTCATTTTGACTATACCGATGTTCCTCATGCAATGTTGAAAGTGACATGTATCATAAATGATGCTTATGCACTTGGCTGCTTCCAAAGCAGAGTAGGGAACCATTATCTAGCATGGTAGAATACCTTTGGTCAACAAAGTTTATCAAGTGTGCCTCAAGGTTGAATTTGACGACGATTCTACAAGTGGCTGAAAAACGTTGGTGCGTCACCAACATGTTCATACTGGATAATCTTCAGCCAAAATATGGAAGTGCGTCATCAACAATATACCGATAGAGGTTGAATGCTGAATGTTGAATGTTGAATGTGTATTGATATGAAATTTTTCACGAATAGTACACCGGGATTTCCCAACAATTACTCGAGTACAAGAGTACTCCGTACATTGTACTACATACACTCCAACCCGATTTGATTGTAATCGGTACCAGCTACATACAATGCGGGACGCATAGCTTTCCCGCCTCAGCGGCTGCTTGACGTTACGGTACTTGTTATTGTTATGGTGGTGGTCTGTAGCTATACGCAACTATGGGAGATAGGAAAGAGGTGGGTGTCGTGACATCCTACTAGGAGCGATTTACGGTACCCTGCCCAATTCCTGTGGCGGTAGCACGGACTTGTCAGTGCCTACCGTATTGTGCGGCGGGCGGGCGGGGTAAAGAAAAACTATGCTAGCTACTCGGTAGCTCCGCTTTACACTCGCGAGGTCACCTGTCACCTGTCTCGTTGCAGGTTCGACGCGTCCGTGAATGCATAATGTTATTGTTTATTGTCGTTCTCGGACCCTCGTCCGTGTGCGCAAATAATGAGCAAATAGTTGCAAGTGCTTACTCTCGGTTCAAAAGCCAGTTCTTCGTACAACTCATATCGCCTGTAGGTCTCGGTATCTCTGACTGCCCGAATTCTTGGGTGGGCGACGTGGAGTGCTAACTGTGTGGGAACTTGTGCTTACGTCGTACCTTCCGTCTGCAGTCTGCACTGCCGCTGCCGGTATGAGGTATGATATGCAATGTAGAGCGTTGAGTTCGATTTGGGTTACGTTGGGCGTTGGGCAATACGTCAATGTGTCCTGCAAGTCGCAAGAACTGTATGCATAGTTTTCAAAACGGATAATCTATTCCAGAAAATGACCACATTCGGAGAAACCCCGAAAAGATGGTTGGCATAAAAATGTTGACCAATTGTAGAATAGTATGGGCTTGAAACACGATACAGGACTGCACGAGATTAGCGAGCCATTTATATCACTATGTCCTCGAGTGATCGAGTACTCTAAGTAGTAGGACCAGCGCAAGATAACGTGCTGAATTGGAAATACTTATGGGCTTATGCGGTTATAATCCGGGGCCATGTAAGTTACTCCCTTAGAAACCTCCAAAAATTCCTAAGATACGGGGCTGTTGATTCTGAATACTGATACTCGTGAATGTTATTTACGACATCTGTGATGACAGATTTCGGAGCAAAAACAAGAAACCGTAGATCCAAACACCGGCATCCGACATGGGACGAAATCGAATAAAAGATTATAGTACCGTGCAACCTGCTGCCACACTGCCGCACCTAAGTAACGTTAGCGAGAGGCAAGATTCGATCAAAGCATACAGATATTACTAGAACTTAAGTGCTCGCTCCAACGAACCCCAAACGTCCGTCGCCATCACTTATATCCCTCTACTAGAGAATAGAGACTCATCGTCATCTTCACCAGGAAGCACCGTGGAGGAACATTACCAACAACAACAAACGCCCCACTATGATTCGTCAATTAAGCCGTGGCGTCAGTCTTCAGAGTCTCTCCTCCAGCATTAGGAGTCTGACCAGAACACTGGAGGACCAAGATGAATGGGTTCCTGCCCCCAAAGGTATCGAGGAGTGCGTGCTCCGAAGGAACAAAAACGAGGCGCTTGGTCGCCTCAACTTCAAACACGACGCGTCATCGTTTCTTCGGGCATTGGAGGAGTCTCGGTTCACTGAAAAGCCCATTCTCATGATCTTTCAAGCAACCAACGGGGCGCCAGACGCGGTAGCGATGGGAACTTCGGTGCTTTCTCATCCTCTGTTGATCGAGGCAGCCGAATCGCTCTTTATTGCAGTCTTTATTGATATCGCAGGAACATCTTCGGATGATGCTCAACTGCTCGCCAGGTACCACGAGAACCGACATCACGACACTGTCGTTCGCATTGTCAACTACAAGGGTCACGACCTTGCCGTGAAGCTGGAGGGCAATCGCTGCTCCGTTGGAAACATTGCAAGGGCAATGCGAGAGGCGCTCGAAAGAAAGTCGTTGGAGGTTCCAACCTATCTTAGGCTACTTGAAGAGGAGCGCCGCGCTCTCATTGATGTTCCTTCGAAGACAGTGCGCACGACAGCTAAGGTCATTGTCTTCACAACTAAAGCGACAAAAAAAGCCGAGGTCGGCTTCGGCGAACTCAATGGGGTTATCGCCGTTGAATGTGGCAAGGTTTCCGGCAACCGTGCCGTGAAGGTTACGTACGATCCCGAGGTGATCGATTGCAAGGCAGTGTTTCTACATGCCATTTTCCACGTGTACGTCAAGTCAGTGTACTGGACGGACATACACCAGATGATGAGCGTGCAGTCGCAATTGTTGAAAGTGGATGATCCTCCATTGCTGGAGGAACTCGGATCAACTCCGTTCACTCGAGGAAAGATCCCAAACATTTCCTTCGAACCACGCTTTTGAAGTACGTTCCTCTGACCTCACTTCAGGCTTTGAAGGCAAACCTAGCAATATCGAAGGATCAAAATGAACTGGTGGACGATCTCTTGAGCCCGAGGCAACTTGCCATATTCAAAGCTGTCGAAACAAAGCGTCCGCGTAAAGAAACAGTTGACATTTCAATTTCAGATGCTTGGAGGCAAATCCAGAAGGATCGTGTTTTTGACTGGGATTGAAAGATTTTATGCAATTTAATCACTACTCGGAGTACATGTTACTCCTACTGTTCTACAAGTACTGTCGATGAAATGTCGAGTCTACCTGTATGTAGTTCGCTTGCTGCATTCGCACATCTATCTTCCTATTGCGGGCTTTTTCCGATTGTTGAATCTCCTGGCTTGGCGGTTTGGAACATTTTTCTATTAGTTGTAAAAACCAATTTTCCAAGCAGACTTTCATTCATTCTTGCCTTCTAGGTCGCCATTTGATCGCGCTGTCTCGTCAGTCAACCGCTCGTCAGTTTTAGATGGACAGGAAGAAATTTGTTGATCTATTGTAGCGTTTCCTGTTTAGTTGATCTGGTGGTTGTGAGCACTTCAATGCTTTTCTCTCTTTCATCGTCTGTATCCCTCTGAACGCCGTACGTGCCGAGCATGTGGATACACCAATACGATGCTACATGTTAACAGAAATAGGACTAGATTCAGGAATAGCAAAAAAGCGCATAGAAATCCTTGGTCTAATACATGAGAATTGGAATTTTCTATGAGCGAGGCTGTATCCTTGATCCCAACAGGAATTTGTATAAGCTTGTGTACAGTCGAGTGGAGGGAATCGGATGATAAAGAGCACACTTCGCGTCGTAGTAGTCGGTGCGATGCAAACGAAGGTGCATGGGATAAGATTTGACAAGTTGCAAATATGATAGGGCTGAATCTTCAGGAATTCGTTCGTCATGAACATGAGCAGGAGGGCTGAGTCTTCAGCGGTTGTAGTGGGCACCGGAACTGATGCAGATGTTGTTGCAGCTGTAAGCCTACATAATGCGCCGTCTCTTCGCATCTGGCACCATGACAGGGGCAACGTCCCGTTTTTGATTGGACTGATGGAAGCTTCCCGCATCTAATGCCCCGAGCTCAGCTGTTCCGTCAGACCTTCTGAGACTTAGTGTGTCGTGAGAGACAATTCTCTTGTTGCTCGCAGAGCGCGGGAATTCGTACACCTCATCGGAGTCAGGAATAACGTGGGGCTCTTCCAGACCTGGAGTGCTTTGGCGAAGGCTCTTAATCCGCTTGCAAAGTGCACTGACTTTTGTAGCATCGAACCGCGCATCTCGCGCCGAGTTAGCCATGTCAATGAAAGCATCGGCCTCGGAGTCAAGCGCAGTAAGAATGGAAGCGAAAGCCACCTCAGAAGCCTTCATCCCCGAGAAAAAGCTGTCGACCGTGCATAATTCAGAGTAAAATCCAGCAGTCTCTGCGACGTCAGTGACACGAGCTTGTTCCCATGTGGACGGGAAGTTCTTAATGAGTTCCTGGATGAAATCAGATGGGGTCAAAAGGCGTCGATCGAAAGACAGAGATCTCGTCATTTCTTTCCCAACCTCAACGATCTCACGGATAGTAACTCCAAGCCTGCTCATCCTGACCAGATCAACGACAGCAAGATTGCGACTACCACGTATGCTGACAGCTAGGAAGAGCGCCGTCAACGCAGCAGCCTCATAACTCCTGTCAGAAGTATTTTGGGGACACAGAATGAAGAAGCGGTCTAAAATATTCATGGCAACGTAGACAGTGCTCCTTGAGCCATGAAGGTGATCAACGACATCGTAACACCATTGAGTCACCCTTTCGCGCCAAATGTGGCTAGCAGCCTGGGATCCTTGCTTTCGTAAAGCAATGTGATCGAAGGATTTGTGAGTGATATCCTCCTCAATCAACAATTGAGAAAGTTGAGACACACTGACACTCTCCTCACACGAGGATACAGAGCCGTCCTGTGGTTCCATCATCGTATTCGAAAGTGAATTGATGTGGTGATGTGACAGGTTCTAGTATAAGATGAATGATCGGTTTCAATCTGTTCAGATGCAGGTTGAAGGTGAGGCTGATGCTGGAATCAAAGAATTGAATGATATGATTGGCCGTCGACGTGTCACTCTCTCACGTGGTACAAATTGACGTAAGTGGGTGAGCAGGTCTAGGACACACCTGGCACGCACGAGCGCTGTTTACAAATTCTGCGGAATCGTCAGGATTTGGTTCAATGGGGTGTTCTTCTTTGGCGTAGAATTCAATATGCGGTCCACGGTAGGAAGGGTAGACCGTCGCCACGAATGGTTTAACAAAATGATGTCAGGGTACTCATTATTTGGCAGCTGGCGTTTTTGATTGGTTCTCTAGCCTTACCAAAAAACGCATTTCTCACTCAGATTCATCGACGACGAAAACCCCGGGTTGCGCCAGTCTGATGTCGATATGTTTCGTGCGTCATGATCCGTCTAGCTATTGAAATGTGCGTCAGGATGTAGGAACATGGGTCCCGAGTCCCGAAGTCCCGAAGTACGCTGTGTCGACGTAGGCATCTGTTATCTTTGTCTTATGGGAAGCACCCAGCCACACTTTGTCTCACCCTCTGGTATTTGTGTCTGCTAGAGTACGCATGTTTTTGGTTTTACCGTACGCATTGAAATATTCATACCTGTATACTATGTATCATCTACCGAAACATGATGTCACTCTATGATATTAAAATTGGAGTAGAGTACTGTAATAATCCGTAAAATAAATAACTCGTCCTATGAATACGAATCAACCATATGCATACATACTAATAGTACCCGAGGATCGAGGTGTCGAGATGCGTTCCGTGATTGTCGATGATGAGTACAGATAATAGAATCATAGTGCGCATAGTGTGACTTGTCTTTTTCTTTGTTTTAAGTGTACTTACTGTATGATATGTATCAGTAGACGACTCGAGTACGCAAGAATACAAGTTATGATATATGTTATACTCTGATACACAAGATGTGCTTTGGTGCTTTGGTGCTGTTGCACTGATTTTGACTCACGCCAGCATGGTACTACGGTAGAGTACCCGGAGAATACCTTCACTTACCGCTTACCGCTACTAGCAGAGCACTCTTCTACCCCATACCAAAACAGGACTATTGTACCAGTAGGGATACGTCGCTTCCCCGAACATTTTCGCTTGCACAGACATGAACACAATCAACTGTAAAAAATTCGCCTCGAGACGGCGAATTTATGAGGTATGAAAGTCATTGATGGTGGTTCCACTCCTATAGCGGATAAACTACGAACTCTAGCTGTATCGCAACAGTGCACACTTGCTCTACCTTCGAGTACCAGTGCTAATATCAGTGCTAATACCAGTAGTAATACCAGTAGAGGGAGAGGAATGGAATAAGTGAGTACTACAGTAGTAGGTAGTCCGAAGTCCCAAGGATGACATCCTGACTGTGCCACTGCAAACGATGTCAACAACAAAGCGCAAGATTCAAGGGAGTGGAATAAGTGAGTAGTAGGTAGTCTAAAGTCCCAACGGTGTCATCTGCCACTGCAAACGATGTCAACAACTAAGTGCAAAATACGCCCATGTGGAGATAATGTTCTGCTTCCGCCAGAGCCTGCGACGCACTGACCGTCATAATGTGATGAAACCATCTTCGTCATCGCCCCATCCTTCGCCGTGTTCGCTGCCTTCCTTTTCATTGTTCCTGTCAACGTTGTCCACCGTCCGATCAGTTCCGATGGACTCCGATGACGGAAAGATCCTCTTCGTCATCATCCTCTTTTGGCTCGCCAAGGCAACAGAAAGAATCGTCGTGGTAGTACCTTGACCTGTTCGTCGTCTCCGAGCTTCGTCCAATACCACCGATGGCGCCTTGGTTTGAGCTGCGCGTGCTTGGACAGGATCTAGGCACGCCAGAGTCATTAAGACGTTAGCAATGTCGCCGGGCATCCTCAGTGTATTGGTTTCGCCGCCCGAACTCACGATCAGTTGCAACTTCTTGCCCCTACTCGCTGATTCAACGGCTCGAATTGTTTGAATCATGGCCTTGCGATGTGTCAAATGGTGTATAGATGGACCGTACAGAACTTCCATGGCAATATTTCGATCCACAGCGGCCTGCACATGACTCGATCGCAACTTAAAGGGTAACCCGCCTCTAGTATAGTCCAACGTGATTATGTTGACAAGCGCTGACGAACACACAGAGTCAAGAATGGCATCACTGCACGGTGCGACCGAAATCAGATCATACGAATCAAAGGCTTTGTGATCGTGACTTGTAAAGAACGCAACATCAGATAGATTTTCAAGCAGAGCATGCAGTCGACGGTAAACTTGCAGCGTGCGCTTTCGTTTCTTATTGCCGCTGAGTATCAGTTCGTAAGGATCAAAGATTTTATCGGTGTCTACGTCCTTGGGTTTTCCGTAGACTTGATGCACCAAGGCAATGGATGAATATCCAAGAAAATCGAGACGGTCCGTAATTTGTTGGAATTTTAAATATCGGACTGCCGTGTCGACCTCTTTCGGCAAAGGACCATCAGATCATGATGGGTACCACCATGACATGCATCCTGAAAACAAGAATCATGTTTTGATCCGCGACTGCCTCTTGGTTTTTTTGCCTTACGGTGTGGCATTGGGCGTTATCGATGTGAGTCAAGGACCCGAAGCGTATTTCTGTCGGCAGGACGTTGATGGCTGAGATGTTGTCGGGTATGGTAATGAACCAAGTGATGAAGTCGGCATTGAGGTGCTTCCTGTTCCGAATCAGAAATCTGATTCCAGCTCGCGTGGATGCATCCCGACGCTCGAACTGAGTTTTCGGGTACAAAACACGCATGGCGCGTGGCTGGTCATGAGCTCCCAATGAAACACTCGTTTTCGCTCGTCTGTCCGGAGTCCGGAGTGACATCTCGTGGTCGCATGTCATCGTTTCTCCGCTTTCCGCCTTCCCTCTTGGAACAACCATGCTCCAGCGCTTACCGATCAAACAGCCTCACCACACTGCATGGCTACGGCATGCCTCCTTGATCATGTCGCGCAAGGCCAGTTACTATTCCAGACTCGTCATTGGAGCAGGGGCTCTTTCCTGTGCGACAGCGTTTGCATTCTACCGTGAGCGCGTGTTCTCGAGCCAAGTTGAGAGGCAGCATCCGTTGTTTGCAGCGGCACGCACCTATCAAACACCCGCAGATATCTACTATCAAAAGCACAAGTACATTCCTGCTCCAAAAAACATACATACCGTCCTGACCCGGCAAGATGTGCCAAAGGAAAGTAGCGGCGTTCTTGTGGTGGGCGACGTGCATGGTTGTCTCCACGAACTGCAACAATTGCATCAATTGGCAGTGGCAGCGAACGACAACCGGCAGTTTGAATACGTTATTCTTGTTGGAGATTTGGTCAACAAGGGGCCTCATTCCGCTGAAGTTGTTCAGTTTGTACAAGAGCAAGATCGATGGTTGTCTGTGAGGGGCAATCACGATAATGCAGCCCTCGTTGGGGTGTTGTCGGAGGAAAAACGAGTCAGTGACAGCAGATACGCTTGGGTCAACGACTTGACAGATCAGGATGTAGCCTGGCTCGCCGATCTACCGTATACGATCCGTATTCCGGCCTCGTACTGGAAGAATCAAGAATTAAGTAATGATGTTCTCATCGTCCATGCAGGATTGGTTCCTGGGGTTGCATTGAAAGATCAAACCTTTGAATCGATGGTGACAATTCGCCAGGTGTCTCCTTCCTCTGTCAATGGGCGACTTCTTTGGTCTACACTTTGGAAGGGTCCAGAGCACGTAATTTTTGGCCACGACGCGAAAAGTGGCCTGCAGCAACACGACTTCGCGACCGGATTGGACACTGGCTGCTGTTATGGGAAGCAATTAACCGGTATATTACTACCGCAACGACAACTTGTGAGTGTCCAAGCTCGTGAGGTATACAGTCCGATTGTTGAAAAGTCAAAGTACAATATAGAAACCTAAGTTTTTCTCAATGATGTACCCTTAGCATTGAGACAAGGTGTCGTCTTCATTTGGATTCAAGACCGCCGTACCTATTGCGTCGCAGCCGTCGGCTGAGTTTCACTGTCTTCGAGCTCCTGCAACATGGTAGGATCTGGGGCCTCACCTAGAATTTCGGAACAAAAGAAAATAATCTGACGACGACCAACCTCGAGTGCAGCCCGAGGGCCCATGGTGTACATCGCGACGTCGTCCGTTTCAGAAGTGTCGTCGGCCTTGATCTTGACAAGATAGTCCATAGCCACAAACTTTTCCATCAAGAAATCGACGTTCGGGGTCGTGCCATCAGCGGAAGTGATTCCTTGAGAGGGAAGAAGTTTTCGATTCGTCACGGATGGTGGATCCTGAGGTAAATTTTCGTCCAACGTATGAAGGAGTCGATAGAGATCAAGGTCAGTAATCCAGCGCATGGTGGCAGGGGATCCAGGACGAGGATTGCCCTTGCAAAAACATAAGGCCAAAATGACCATCAATAGACCCTTTCTACTGCAGAATCACTGTGAACCGAATGAATCGCCTTGCTGTGACGTCCCTCTTCGTCTTCGGGTATACTATTGACGCAATAGTAGCGATCGTCGTACTTTTTGGGCAATGTCATGAACTGCGGCGGTTTGACCAGGTCCAATCCAAAGACGTTCTGAAGATTTGACTGGACTTGTTCCCAGACTGCCGTTGAGATACGCGAACTGGGAGGAATGCCCGCCATCTTGGTGCATTTGAGTCGATCGATTGGCTCTCCGGCGAACGCACGAAATAGCACCAGTCGCGACAAATCGACAATGATTTTCTGACGTTGATCGGGAGTAATCCTTTCCATCAAGTTCTGACGCTCAGATTCCTTAGCAACCGGAAATGATTGGGACTTTTCAGGATCGCATTGCTGAGTGAAAGTCAAGGTATCCTCGTCTCGGTCGTCTTCATCACGAATAACTCTTGCAGCCTTTCGTGTCCCTTCGTCGAGTGCTAATTCATCTACTTCGTCGTCATTGTCAATGGATTCACGGGCCTTTCGTCGGGATGATTCACGAGGCATCATACAAGGAGAATTGAGGGAGTGTGGTCAGGGGTCAGGGTTAGCGAGGAGGCCCGCAAGGAAACCCGTCGTAGAGTCGTAGTGGTGGTGGTCGGTGATCGGTATTCGCTGGTAGTACAACGTACAACGTAAAACGCAGTACCTGGTACCTGGTACAGTACAATACACGAGTACTCACGAGTTCTCCTTTGAATATGGCGCGAGAAAAATGTTGACATTTTGATGATCGCCTGATGTTGACTTCGTTGTGCTCAACCCAGACCCCCCAGACACAACATAACACATAACAGATTACAGGCACTCAAAAAAGCAGAGATGAATTGTGATTATCATACTACACGTCATAGTAGCCAAGAATTCTCCACTGTAGCACTTGTGTACAAGAACAGTTACCAGTTAGCCTTCCAAGTGCATTGCAACATGGCAAGAATACTGAATGGTAATGCCCCTATCCGCAGTTGATATGATACCAGAAACTGACACCCTACATACACAAAAGCTGGTGCATGTACTACGGATGCATTGTTTCAGCCTTTTTATTGTCTGAGGAAAGCCATTCCAAACATCCTCCCTAACGGGCACTTTCTTTTATTCTTTACGTTGATTTATGGATGCGTATACACAATTATGACCAGATAGCAGCAACACTTGACGAAAAACCAAGGCTTTGGTGTTGCCCAAATCGTTATGCAACATTAAACGTCGACCAACGATTGAATTTCGCCTCTTGGTTTTGCTCCCAGGACAGGAGCCGAACTGTAGTTGGAAAAGTTGAGGTGCGAGTTGTCAACTCCGTCACTTTCTCCTTCATCAGTCGTGTATCCTTCTGAAAGAAGGATGCTCGAACCTCTATCATTCGTAGATGAGCCTTCGACACTTTCCAAAATGACACTCATGTCAGCCTGACCATCGTCCAGTCGGTATGCGGCAGGAAGCATCTTGCTAAAGGGCGAGAGCGTTTCGTTGTCCTCGATGGATCCACTATCCATGGTGTCAATATTCAGGACAGCTTGAGACGCTTCCTTCGCTACTGTGACTTCCGACTCGCCGCTGATCAAATTGTCTCGGTTGGCACGACGTTCTTTGTGGCAACGAAACCAGAAGGCAACTCCAATGGAAACAACAAAGGCCACACCCGCAAACGCAAAAAGAACAATTGAACGACTGCTCAACGCGCTGTTTGAATCAGGAGCACTGACGCGACCTGTGTCACCAGGATTCCCAGTATTGACTTCTGATGCTGGTTTTTCAATGTCCGGCCCAAGGTATTTGGTCGCAAACAATCCGGGAATGACAATAACCGAGTCGAGATAGTTCTTGACCTCTACCCGAACATCGAATCCAGCTGCGGTTCGATCACCTCCAGAACCAACGAAGTACCTCATCTGACCTTCGACAACGCGACACGTATTTCTCTTAAAAGTGGCCCCACAGAAGCCTAGAAAGAGGAAGGTTAGGAAAGGGAGTCAGGACACCACACAGGCGGGCATTTTTCGTACCTGTAGTATCTACTTGATCTACAGGGTTTGAGTCAAGTGCAACAAGGCCAACATCATCTGTCAAGTACCTCCCTGAAAACTGAGCAATATCGCACGGCAATAAAACCATGGCAATGTGACTGTTCATCATGGGTTCCAAAGCTGCAATAAGGTCTGTGATGTCATAGTTTGACTCGTATTCCATAGCGTAACGAAACGATATCTCATCCACAGAATCGTAGGCTGTTTCACAATCAATGACAGTGGTTTTGTTCGCCGTAGCGATGGGCTTCGTTGTAGAAGCTATGGTCGGAGACTTGGAAGTTGGTGCTGGAGTCGTTGGGGAGGCTGATGTTGGGGCAGGAGTTGTAGGCGAGGCTGAGGTTGCGGCTCGTGTCGTGGGCGAGGGGGAAGTTGGGGTACCAGTGACTGGAGAACCCGAAACAGGTGCCTTCGTGGTGAGCGCCGAAGAGGATGGCACCAGTGTGGTAGGAGCAGCAGTGACAGGTGAAGCGGTCACGTTTACACCAGCAGTTGGTGAGGCGGTCACGGGACTGGAAGCAGTCGGGGATGCAACCGACGACGGCGAGTCCACCGCAGCATCTTCTTTTGCCTTCTCCGCTGCTAGTTGATACAAGTCCTGAAGGCTCCCGTCAAAACTGAGATCCTTGGTATCAATTTCAAATCCCAGGTCTCGTTTCGCTGAGGACTGCCGATTTGCAATGATCCGATAGCCACCATGCTCCAACGCGAATGTACCACCAATCAATGCCCATAGGGACAATGCGTGTCTGACGGTCATGGATATGGATGCAATTGCCTGGCTTCTGAGTTCTTGTCAGCGGTAAAACACCAAGATGATCGACTCTATCAAGAATGATGCGCTACAGTACACGACCTTTCAAACCTTTTTGAGCCTCTAATACAAGGGCATGTTGCTGTTTTTAACTTGAAACATCCGTTGTTTTTTGTACAGTGATAAATTTGAATCTGAACATACCAGGTTCTACGTGAAAGAGGACGTTATCAAACGAGTACGGTAGTTGAGGTGCGCGCGCCTTTAACGGTTTTTCTTGTCTGTCTTGGAGATTGGTTTCCCATTCATTTGAATTCTCCAGGAGATGCTGCTGGGTTCTGGGTGTTCATCTCAAGACCCAATCCGAATGTATTTTAACTTTCTATGCATACAGCCTACAGCCAGAGAATACATGATTTTTGCAGATAAGACTTTAAGCCAATGCACCAGTAGACGAGTATACACTACTATACTATCATACCTCCAGTGCACTTCCTTAACGTCATATCCCCAGCAGTCTACCGGTAGTCGCTGCGGAGTTGATCTACTGACGGCCCCAGGACAATCGACCGCCGCGCGGTCGAGGGCAAACAACTTGTTTCCTGATGGAAATCGATCACTTGTTCCGCAAATGATCGATTTGGATGCATCGGTGATGACATATCTGCCAATGCATTTTTTCGCTAGTTTCTCAACAATGTCACGACGTTAACGTCATCTGTAATGCCATGATATCCAGATGTTAGAGACTAAGAGTGGTCCAACATTTTTATTCCGCAAATCATCGTGCCCATCACTTTTGGCCAATGACACGCGTGCTTTCTTATGTCAATGATAATCGTGAAACACGTAAATCATATGACCCCAATGATTGAGATCTTTTACGATCCAATCATTGGTGATTACCTTCTGGATGTCTGGTACCTCGAAAGGCCCAGCATCCTTTCGTCGCAAACCATTGTACCCATCACTTACGGTTAATGGCGCGCGCACACTTTTCTGTTTTAAATGATCACTGCTACAATTCGAGCAGATCATGTAACAACCTCAATGATCATGATCTGATACTAGTAATTACCCCAACGAATGTCCAACACCACGAATTACAGAACCCGCCATCCGCTCGCTACAGTATCCACCACATCAAGTCAACAGCGCGCGCGCATTTATGAATACCGACTATCGATGAATAAACACATCGCTTTAATCTTCCTCTATCAATTTGGGACTTATTGCGAGGTTATCAACAAGCGCCACCAGAAGTACGGAAAGGGAGCGATGTCTGAATAACAGTTTTAAAGGGATACAATCATGCATACGCTATCGTTCGAATCGATTGATGTCGATGCCGATATTTGCCAAATTTGATATGATACACCTATCCGCCTCTAACTGCTTCGCATTTGCTAAGTAATGTTTATGTACGAAGACTCTTTAAATCCGAATCGTAATTACCCTGTGGCATCACTTTATCATGGTGTTTTCGCTGTATAAAAAGCCAAGACGTCCATTTTGTCATAGTTCGAACCAATATACAAAATTCCGACCCATAAATGCATGCAAAATTTAGGTCACACTTTCGTTCCGGACCGTATCTCAAAAATCACTGTACTCTCGTGCAGGAGTACTACGTCAAATCCATAACCATTTATAGCCCGCATAAAATTATAACCAACATGCATCTGAAAGATGCCGATTGTGCTACTAAACTAATTACCCTTTAATTTATGTGTCAGTTAAAAATAGAAATCAACCGTGTCTGATAGTAGATGCCCAAACGAAAACAGTCAGTCACTCATGGCAACGAATTTATCGGCCATTCCCGAACAAGTGTTACTCAATCGAACATTTATTAAGCCGTACAGCTTAGCTCGTGATGTACTAGGGGCTGATTCACCCAAATTGATACCAATCTTATCAAAGGATCACAATCCGTCGAGTTCATCGATAAGCCATCAAACCAGTAATCACCAACCTCGTCACGATGCCTGCACCAACGTCCTCCCCTATGGAACCTTCATTCCGTGACCTCGCGCTCCAAGCAGCCGCCTCGGCTAAGATGACCAGCTTTGCTCATGCTACTACGCCCAACCCGGTTCATGCGGAGAGGGTCTGTGCAACATTTGCTAAAAGCTGCCCAACTCTCACCCGTTTCGCGACACTCTGCGATACGGGAGTGGTGAAGCAATTTGCATTCATTTTGCATACTTCCAAAAAGATGGCAGTGTTGTCTTGCCCTTTCCCTGCTCAAGGTCGAAACGACGAAGAAGTGTTCGCCGGGAGCCTGGGCGACTCCATGGAAATCCCTTGTCCAGTTACTATCCGTATGAAAGATGTCAGGGTGATGTACTGAGTATCTGTGAGACCCGCTGAAGCCAACGTATTCAAGCTCCCAACGTCCGAATCCAACCCTCTTGAAGAAGAAGCCCTCCAGGCGACGAACAAGAGTTCGTAGTGGTCACTGGACCGGAACGTATCGGAATCGAACTGAACGTCCCTACCAAAGAACCATGCTTCGTGGCGATCCCCAAGGTATTCCCGGTACCTAGCGGTGCCAAGGAATACGCCGACTTCAACCCCACTACGTCTATCGTTGAGACAGAAGTTATGCCATCAGTCCCCGTCGCCAGTATGACTGCCATCTGGTATGAAGCAATGAGATATGGTATCAGGAAGCTTGATAACTGTTCCATTCAAGCCAGGGACGTCCTTTTCCACTACGAAAGTCTTGAGAAAGCCGAGTTCACCTCCGAGAATCGCAAGCTGGTTTCTCACTTCACAACAATCGTCACGTACCTCAACCCAGAAGACGAACTTTATCATACGGTCACGAAACACTTCTTCGAAGAAAAAGAGAAGTTATTGTTGATGTATGGAGCAAAGATGATTGTGGCGAACCCACCGCATGTAGCAGCACCAGCGCAAGTCCCAGCTCTCATGCTACAGAACTCCAACCAGTACTCAGCAACGACTCCAGCAGGAGCAGTGAACCCTCTACCATCTGAAATGAACGTTCTGCTCGAAGGGTTGGCTAAGGCCATCAACGACTCGTCATCCAAGACGCTCACCGGAACGGAACGTGAAAAAGCGTCAGAAGCTGACGACGCTAAACGATTCTACGGGATCTTGTTTGGATCCGTTCGAGACGTTATCGGAGAAGATGGCTCCCAAACCAAAATGTTTGTCCATGCAACGATTCAACCTTTGTTTCTACCTGTCTTAGCGGCCAACAAGAACTCCAAAGCTACAAAAGCGATGCACGAAGCCGTCGAAACCATGGCAGCGGAACTCAGCATGCAAGACAACCATTTCGCATCTGCAAGTAATTTATTTCCCCGCATGTTCGACCAGCCACTTACCGCTGCACTCCGAACAGGCCAATGGGAATACCAGCATACGGTGCTGAACCCAGAAGGGATCAAAACAAATTTTGGTATCCATCACCTCGCCCCACCCGAACATGGACGGCAACTTACATAACGAGGCAGCAAGGAGAACTCCAGTTAACCCAGCAGGAGCAAGTCGAGGAAGACAAAAGTCGTTACCACGCGAAAACGACCGAACTTTACCACTCGGGATGTATGGGATCAATATCCGATATCCACGAAATGATTGGCAATTTTTTTGGACTTATGAATGTGATCATCGAGTTTGATCGTGCTAATCCGCCTCTACTTTGGACAGAAATCGCCCAATATGTTCAGATTTTGCGATCAGGTGACGGGAAAGGATTTACCGGTCGCCACCGCAATATTAAGGAAGTCATGTTCAATATTGGACAAGACGTCCAATCAATCATTGCGGGATTCGTCTCTGAAGCAAGAAAGACGAGTTACAAGGCAGCAGTGAAGATGGGAAATGAAATTTCTCCGCTTATTTTTCATATGGCGCAAAACCAAGCGAATGAATTGCGTAGCCGATTCACGTTGACAGTGTTGGCAGCGTCGGCCGGAACGTACAAGGATGCATCGGTCGTTTACAAACTCTTTCTGCCAGAACCGGCAAAGGATGAGAAAGATCGAAAGAAACGAGAAGCGGAGCGGACACCCACTCAAGCTCTTTGTTATCCGCGCGAAACCGTCCATTCGCCACGACAGGAGGCACTCACCAATTTGGATCATCCAACCAATCCACTCATCATGTAACCCCGAATGGGAGTCCTACCCCAGCAGCTTCTCTACCGGGAAAGACTGTCTTTGTCCATGTTGCCCCAGCGCCACAGAAGCTACCTCACCCGGGGGCAATTTTCCCGCACCCGACAAGAGCAAACCAATTCACAATCCTCTGCTGTCGAAGCGCTTTCGAAGGTCGTAGTTGCACTATCCCAACATGCGCCTTCTACCATTTTCCTAACCAATTGACCCAAGTCCCCCGCGACTTGAAAGACAAATTGAAAGACTGGGTGTCCAACCATTCCCTGGTCTCTTGGCATGCAGATGCCGCCAACTGGGCCAACCCACCAGGTAATGTCCGTTCCGGCCCTCGCACAGCAACAACCAACCCCCCTGCTTAAATCTGCCAGGTTTAACTAACGACAGTTATTTAGTACCCGTTTTCTTTCCTAACTTTCGATTGCAGATGCCGATAACAACACCAAGTACTCGCCATATACTCCCAAACCTCATCGAGGAGCGTCTGTCGCGAAAGGTATTGTGTCAGTCTACGCCAACGTCGAGTACCGCAAAAGATAACATTAGGCACAAGAAAACCGCGTTGGGAACAACTTCTTGTCGCAACCCATACCCAGCCGGCTCGACCAGAACCGATAGCGAAGATGCAGAACCGGTCACGTCCGAATACTTACAACAGATGTTACCGCCTAGCACTCACCCACCAGGCTCCTCTGCTGAGGCACCATGCTACCTCGCCAAAGTGAGCGACACTTGGACACAAGGCAAGCTCACGTCGAAGCGACTGGATAATTTCGCACAGATTGTTCTCCCATCAAATGTGCAAATCCAACTCGCTCAGCCCTTTGGTAAGAACTCTTTAACCCAATCCTTTTTCGCACAAAAATGTTTTCGCCATGTCTTGTTGCCCGTTTTAAAAAGTGGGTTTTTGTCATGTCGTGCCACAAAGTATCTCGAAAAGGCATCTCGTCGAGTTCGACAGCTTCAAATGATGCGGAAAAAGTATGCAGATGTTAACTTCCTACCTTTACAGGGATTCCAAGACGACTGGGAATCCACCACAACCATCCGTACCGATTGGAAGGCAATGACATCGGCATGCTTGCTCCATTTTAACGGAGACGTTGCGAACATGGTGCGATGGATCGGAGGACCGCACGTCAATGCTCACCTTAACGTCCCTGCAATCCTCGCGAAACTCAAGCTGATTGTTGATTCCGACATTCATAAGGACATCAGCAGGATACTTTTGCTGGGAGCACCAGCACTGTGTAACGCATCTGCTACGGAAGAGAATTTTCAAGCATACCTGCAATACGGTAACCATGAGTCAGTGAAAAAGAACCAACAAGTTTATGCCTCGACGATTGTGAAGCAAAATAAAAGGGGACTTACCCTTATCATGGACCCACAGCTCATCCACTTTGCTTTAGACGCACACCTATCACCGCAAGGCCTTGTTGATGTACTCCACCCCCGGAGAAAGCCACGGCCATTATCGGATAGCAGTTTTCGACCTTGGCCAGGAGCAATGGCCATTAATGATTGGACAAACAAAAAGAACGAGCCAGCACTCCACTTTGCCAAATCGTTCTTGAACTTCTGTGTGTGGCATTGGAACCTTGCCATTACCTACCCGACCCATGACCGCCACACCGGCGACGATGACGTCCAATGTGCATTCCCACGTATAAAATATCACCCCCAGTTAGTGGCAATGCACAGTTCCATTTCCAATAACACGTTGGTTATGAACACAGGACTCACCTTCGGTGACAACACAAGTCCCTCCAACTGGGAACCAATTGCGAGGGCCCGCCAACAACTCGCACAACACTATTGGCTCCACCAGCCGGAAATGGTTATCGCAAAAGCAAAACAGTACCTTCCAACTTTCAAGTTTGCTCCCCCAGCGACTCGAGCCGAGAAGGCCGCATTTGCCATTGCAATCCCAGACTCTATTAACAAAGGGGTTATGGACAACGATGGGAACCGTCGGGCGCCAACATACGATCACCATGTTGACGACAACATGTATGGCGACATTTCGGAACTTATGCCTTTGGCAGCAGCCGCAAGCGTAATAGCATTGTATGATATCTTAGGATACCCCGACGGGAAAATCCCAGACCCAATATCCTGGGACAAGTTCGCAAACATCCATGGGCACACGAGGAGAGTCGTAGGATGGGACTTCAACACCCGCGACCTTACCTTTGCACTACCCAACGATAAGCGGGCAGCTATCCTGGCAACATTGGATGAGTGGAGTACAAAAACATCATGCACCCTCGTCGAAGCGGCCGAATTGCACGGGACACTTGCCGATGCATCTCGAGCAAATAGGAAGGGTCGTGTAATGTTCTTTGGCTTCCAAAACGCGCTGCGTCGAACCATTCGGGAACGATATTATAACGTCCAGGGATACTACTCACGACAATCAAAACGCAAGTACTTGTCCCAACAACTCCCACAGCACTTGCACCATCGCCTGGACGCCCTGGTTGCCCGAGATATGGCTGCTCTCATTTGGCAGACAAAGACAATCCTCCCAGTTCCCGCGCCAATCCATTTCGAACTCCAAAACTTGCGATCTCTCTTAGATGTGCGAAGGCCATGGTCCATCAGTATTGGGCATGTAATCCCTCGAGATGCGCAGTTCACTAGCCTTGGCGACGCATGTGGGATCGGTGGCGGAGCTTACTGCCATGAGCTCCGTTATTGGTTTGATATTGTGTGGTCGAAACGCACGTGCCAGCAATTCGAAAGCGGACAGGTCCATATCAACGTCCTCGAGTTTATTGTTGTTTTACTCCAATTGGCTGCAACGATAACGAGGCACGAAAACGGATTCCAAGTTGACGGGCAATATATCCGACCTCTTCACAAGCTTTTGATTCGGTCTGACAACTCCCCTTCGTGTAACTGGGCCCACAAGGCATCTGCAAAATCAGAGAGAGGGCAACTTTTTGTCAGCATCTATGCCGACATGATTGAGCGAACCGAGCTCACAGTTGACTGTACTCACATCGCGGGGACCGATAACGATCTCGCTGATTTTATCTCGCGACCCTCCCCGATTCCATCACTCACATTGCCCGATGCCAACAGATATTTCAAAAGGAGCCGAGACTGCAGTCTTACTGCTTTTTCCGGCCCCATCCCGAGCTCTTATCATGCCTGGTGTCCAGGCTGTCCACCGTACACTGGCAAGCAAGCCCGCCTCTCCCAAAGTCGCTCGGACGATTCGAAACCGCCGACTCCATTACCTCTTGTTCTGTTATCATATGAAGATGACGGACGACTGGCTTCTCGAGAACCAGCCACAAGAAAGGGCAAATTTCCAACTGGCCATGTATGCAACTCACCTGGCGACGGGATCAACGTTGCACTGCCGTGCTATCAAGTCGAGTACAATCGCAAGTTACTTGCACGACATCGCAACGTTTTTGGGACGTTTCAGACCCATTGACCCACGGTTTGTATCAGCGGCAGACACAACGTTGGCACCTGCTATCGCAAAGGTGCTCGCCGAACAAAAACGATGGGAAATGGTACCGAACAGGAGAGAACCATTCACTGTCGAAATGCATATCGCCATTGCCACATTACCAAGCGCCCAGCAGGATGATTGTTGTCTATCAGCGGCAATGGCAAATTGGACATTGTGTAACCTTTATGCGGGTTGCCGAGGCATCGAATGGGCGCAGACACAGCTCATCCACAAGCTCGTCTACAAGTTTCACGTGAACCGTTTCAAAACGCATATGCCTTTACGTTGTCCGACGTGTTATGTTTCACAACCAATTCAGCTCCCCTAACGTTCGCGCAAGCCTTGACCAACCCACTCATAGTCGGAAAACTCAAACTTCGATTCGAAGAACAAAAAAATGGTCAAAACGGAGAGTGGAAATTGTTCACAAAAAACCACAGCAATCCACAACTTTGTTTTGTCATGCATTTTATGAGCATACTTGCGCGGCATAAACGCTTGACCAATGCGTCACCAACACAACCCTTGAGTGTCTATCGAGGTACGGATGGAGAAGTTTATAATATCACGACAGTCGATATCGATGCGACACTCAGACACGCAGCCGCAACCGTGTACAACCTTGACCCCGTCGCCCACCGCTCCACTCTTAGTTTATGGTCAAGCCATTCATTACGAGTCGGAGCATGTACACTCTTGTACTCAAAAGGATTCAGTGAGATGGAGATAAAATATCTGTTGCGATGGAAAAGCAATGCATTCATGACTTACCTTCGCAATTTGGCTGTCACCTCCCGCCGACAAAACGACGCGGTGAACGACACTAGCGAAATACCTAATTTTGTGTAATCAGATTTACACTTTCGCACAGCGTTTGCATGTGTATTAGTATTCCCGAGCAAGCAGAGCAACATTGGTGCTTGCACCATGTGTTCCGATTAGTGCAAGCGCGTTCATATTGCCGGCATGCCCCATGTTGAGTTATGGACCTACCGCATATGACAACGTAAGTCATAGCGCAGGTCCAGTAAATTTGACCATCTTAAACAAACACGTATCTCAACGTGCAAGTACTAGTAGGTACAGGCAATTGAGATAGTTTCACATGCATGTCGCGTTGTCTTACTCAAACGAGTGTTAGCAACCCAACTGTTTTCCACCAACATTCCAGCTGCGTGCTGCGAGTTACGTTGTCGTGCTCAACGCAATTTAACAACCCAACTGAACCACAAAACTTTTTCTTTTCTTTTTTCCGGCTGTCTGCCGCCGCACGATATGGCCCTCAACCCTGCTACATCACGCGTAGCAGCGTCAGCAGACGATATGGGCAGGCCAGTGCTTTAGTGAACCATCCGGGACTCCGTTGGACTCCTCGGATACTCTAAATCGTCATAGTCACTACGTTTTTTGCCCAACTTGCCACAGTATATACTTCTAGTACTTCTAGTAGTATACCCTATACCGTGACACACAGGACAATAACGTTGATTGCTATGTGGTTCCACTAGCACTTCTACTATCGTACGACGGTGCAGTACAGCTGAGGCGACTTCTGGGAATCCATAGGATTCTTGCAGATAAGACTTTAAGCCAATGCACCAGTAGACGAGTATACACTACTATACTATCATACCTCCAGTGCACTTCCTTAACGTCATATCCCCAGCAGTCTACCGGTACAGCTGGTTTTCTGTTCTAAAATCCGGGCGCACGTCCCAGTATTAATTCTACGCTAGACCGATTTCACTGCCAATATGACGTCACGAGGGCGGGACTTTGTCGTGTTGGAAGCAAGGCTTCCACAATGAGATTTTCAAGCCGTCGTTTGCAACATTTCCATTCTAATCTATAGATTTACCTCCTGCAGTCACCTTCCTATGTAACTCAGTGAACCTACTGTTGGTGATAAATCTATAGATACAATGGTTGACAAAGGTAAATATGCTATTTTGACTGATGCCGTCATGCTACTTCGAACAGACATCACGTATGGTCCGAGATTGTCAAATTGCTGGCTTCCTGCATCAACTTGGGCTGAAGCTTTAGGAGATTTGATGTCAATGCGTCCCTTGGCGTCATTGATGTAAGAAGGTTCAATACAGGGATGTCCAAGTCGGCTTCTTTCGAGAATTGATGCACCGATTTGATGGATCAAACACAACAGGAGTGTTCAGAGTCACATACAAGAACACATTCTATTACTACTTCACAGAGAAATCAAGGCAGATACGGTACCCATGTCCACTTAACAGTGCATGGAACGAAAAAGTAATGGAAGCAGCCGCAAATGTGCTAGTCATTCCAAGCACAAGATCAAGACCCGCTCTCGACACAATGATAACTACACCTGTCAACACGGAGGCTACAACGGGAGGAAGGATCGGAGACATTGTTGAGCAATCACCGAGCAAACGAGCAAGGATAGGAGATACTGGTGCGGCCGCTGTAATGATTGCTGCTGATGCTTCTAGCTCAAGTTACTGGCCATGTAGCCCAGAGGCATACCGAGTGTTCAAACCACCAAAGAAACATGGGACAACGAATTGCGAGGATGGGAATGATACTGATTTCGATTCTGAAACTCCAATGGAAGCACTTCAGAGAAGGATTGTACTGCTTCAAAGCGTTCATGAGGAAGAAAATAATTGGAGGAATGTTGTGCAAGGTAGAGATATCGACAACGTGTGTACCAAAGCTGAGATATGCGCTGTCAGGCAAAGGGCGACGTTTCTTTGTTATGCGTACCGATTGGCTCTTGCAAAAATGAATGAATGGACGTGGCAAGACTGTTGCACTGAATCTTGTAAGGTATTGAACACTGTTGGTATGACGCAAGCAACCTTCTATAAAACCATCGCAAATTGGAACATTGTGTTCCGTAATTTTGAATGCTTCCCAAACCCAAACTTGTCTGTTCAGTGTGGAAACGACCTCTTCCTCGAGTTCTCGAAGTGTTTCCATGCGCAAAGGAGCAGATTGTTGCATTTGGCGTCGAGAACTTGTCACATCTTTCAATTGAAGCAGTCTATCAATTCGTTCATTCGTCTGTAATCCCAAGGCTGGCTGCGTTGTGGAAACGTGAATCGGTAGTAGACGAAGATACTGCAGAAACGTCAACATTGAGTACAAGTACTACAGCCATTAATCCTACTAGCAATCCTGTCGATGTCGATCAAGATGAGGATGATATTGCGCTATTCCTTCGCGCACATAGACTTAAAAACATGAGCTTCACAACAGCATGGCGCTGGATGCGATTACTCGGATTCAAGTATGATACGAGAAGGAAGAGCTTCTACGTCGATGGCCATGAACGTGAAGATGTTGTCGCACATCGAAATGCATTCTGCAAGAACTACCTTACCGTGCTTGAGCCACGTTGTCGGCGTTGGATTCAGCTTCCACTCAGTGAAGCTGCTACGATCAAGACCTTAGACACAGATTTCGGACATCATTACTATGATATTATATCTGATGAGACTCGGGTTGAGTTTCACGTTGACTATTGGAAGAATTGCATATCAAGAATCAAAAGGGGAGAAGAGGCAGCGCGAGATGTTGAAGCAAAAACAAGCATACGAGTGTCATCATCAGTCAGGCCCTTGATGATTATTGGTCAAGATGAGTCTGTCTTCGCGCAGTATCTACTGTCCTCCAAACAATGGGTTGGGCCAAAGGACAAGTGCCACTTCTGCCCAAGTCGGAGGGCGATGGGTATATGCTTTCTGCGTTCGTGTCACGCGAATTCGGCTTTGGCAGGCAGATGACAGAGGATGAGTTACAAAGAGTGAATATGGCAAGGCAAACAGCAGCTCTCGGCGGTGGAAATTACCTCGATACAACAGCTGCGATGGAAATCTTGGGAACAACGAGGAAGCCGATTTTGTTGGAATCCCCCTTCGTAAAATACTTGTTCATCGGAATCAATAATCAGGGTTATTGGAATTCATACCACATGAGTCTTCAGCTTGAGGATGTGGTTGATTGCCTACGAATCCTATATCCAAGCTTCGATTTTGTATTTTTGTTCGATCATTCTCAGGGACACGCTCGCAAACGTGATGGTGCACTCAGTGCGATCAACATGCAAAAGAACTTTGGAGGATCAAAACAGCAGATGAGAGACACAGTCATAATGTCACAAGAGGGTTATCTGGGCACACACTCACCAACCCTGGGCATCGGAGACACACAGTCAATGGTATTCAATACTGACGACTGTGGCCCATGGTATTTGACACCAGAGCAACGTGACTTACAACGTCATGATCGAATAATGGGGAAAGAAGCAAGCCAATTGAAAAAACAGAAGACCCTTCTTGAAGAGCTCAACGAAAAGGGTGTGACGCTCCAACAAAAACGCGGTACACTAAAGCCGAACTTCAGGAATTGGCAAGAAACAATTCAATCGAAACTCACAAAGAAGTCGACAAAATCCTATCTGGATGGGAAGGAAAATCTAAAGGCATGCTACAAGTTCTGTGGGAAAGAGGACTGATTGATCCAAGTGAGTTAGATAAATACACTGTCGACGGAAAGAAAGACACAATTTCAGGGAAGATTGACTTACGGTATTCCCTACGCCATCTCATCGCAGAGTGTGCTGATTTCAAGGATGAGGAAACGGCACTTCAGTACCTTGGATCTCAGCTGGGCATCACGGTACTTCTAACACCAAAGTTCCATGCCGAATTAGCAGGGGAAGGCATTGAATTTTGCTGGGGTCACGCAAAGGCTTTCTACCGACGGGTTCCTGTATCTCAAAAGAGGGGACGAGAGAATTTCAAACAACTTGTGAGAGATTCAACGTGTTCAATCAAGGAGTTGACCAAAGAAAGGATGGGAAAGTTTGCTTCGAGAGCACGCGCATATATTTGTACTTACCATCATCTTTTTGAGAGTCAGCAGAGAATGAGGCAGCAAGGTCGTACCCACAACTTCATCGCCACAAGTATAACAGAAGATCAAGGACTTCTGTACTCCGAAATCCAACGCCTGATGAAATTGTTCAAGTCTCACAGGTGTGCATTGGACTTCGATCGTGGCTTCGTCAACAGTGCACTCAAAGAAGCAAAGACAAGAAACGAGGAGGACGAGGTGTGATCATCATGTCGACAGAGATGGATTTTTATGGTCGCAGGAGACAGCTGCTACTAAAACTTGATAAAGGATATGGAAATAATATGCGTGCATGGTACGAATTGTACACAACCTACGTTCGGACGCTTCAACGAAAAACCAGCTGTAGTCGCTGCGGAGTTGATCTACTGACGGCCCCAGGACAATCGACCGCCGCGCGGTCGAGGGCAAACAACTTGTTTCCTGATGGAAATCGATCACTTGTTCCGCAAATGATCGATTTGGATGCATCGGTGATGACATATCTGCCAATGCATTTTTTCGCTAACCCACCACCATCCCCAGCTGCCACGCAGGCCAGTGCTTTAGTGAACCATCCGGGACTCCGTTGGACTCCTCGGATACTCTAAATCGTCATAGTCACTACGTTTTTTGCCCAACTTGCCACAGTATATACTTCTAGTACTTCTAGTAGTATACCCTATACCGTGACACACAGGACAATAACGTTGATTGCTATGTGGTTCCACTAGCACTTCTACTATCGTACGACGGTGCAGTACAGCTGAGGCGACTTCTGGGAATCCATAGGATTCGTCAGGTTTCGGCACACCAACGTGATATCCGCTGTTCTTCTCTGGTTCCAGATTTATCACAACGCTTGAGTGCTTGCACATTGTATAAATTGCATCCGTAATAGTACTGGTACCACCTCCATCTCAGCTACACTACATTGGTTGAATACTACCTCATAAATTGCTAGCTGTTGACAACACTAGGAACAGTACTTCTCGTTTTTCTTCATTCTGACGTTGACGAAGTTTGGTAGTTGCATGCAACGTCGATTGTGAAGAAAATAGTGTGTTCTCGTCGAGCACATCGATTCTGGCGAAGCCGAACTTGTTCCATAACGTTGCCTCAACAGAAAGAACATGGACTCAGCAATTTTGGTTGCTGGCGATGAAAGGGTGCATCTCCTTAGCGAAGCTGAAGGAATCAATTATGGCACCAATCGTCAACAACGTCCAGGGCCAGAGGCTGATGAAGAAAATCCCGGCCTGGAAGAACCCGCCGAAAGAGAGAACGAACGAGAAGTTATGGTTGAACGCCTCACGGGAAGACTGCGATGTCTTTTTTCAGCAATCACATGGCCCATTGTTCCTCTAGGAACACTTGTGACATTATGCCTCGTTTGGGTCATGTATTCAGCATTTGTGATGGATGTCAAGTCCTCGTGTTCACATCCACTGCATGTCTATGCACTCGCCTCCATGTGCTTCCTCCTCTACGCACCACATCATTCGCAAATTCGATCCTTTCTATTTCGATACTCACGCGAACGTGATGGTCCTATACGGCCAACACGGGTCCGCCTGTACGACCAACTCTTTCATACATTGTGCATTCTATACGTGTACGGCGGCGTCACTTTAATGCAAGGCTGCAAACAGGATTTTGGGGTAAAACACGATGATTTCGATAATCCCACTGCTGCTTCGCACAATCAGACTTCTACCGACGGATTCGCAAATACATGCGACTCAACCTGTCCTCACTTGTATTCAGCTCTGGATGTGTACATTACTATGCTCGAACTCTTTACACTATCCCTCATACTACCCTTGCTATTCCTCCCGTGCATATACTTGTGGATCTTGCGACGCGCCTCGAGTGAAGCCGACAACTTTTGGCACGAATCGTTGGAGGACAGCGATGATTTGTTTGGACGCCGCCCGCCTCGTCTCACAGCGCAAGAATTGATGGAGTCGTTGGAGCCTGTCACGTTGGTACGACAGGGGGACCGTTTGGTGCTGTTAGGGAGGAGATTGTCCTCGTCAACAACAACAGCGGCGTCCTTGTGCTTGTTTGAGTCTCCCGATGTTGTCAAGGAATGTTGCATTTGTATGTCGGATTTCAAAGTTGAAGAACAAGAAAGTGACGATGCTGCCGCATCCGCACCACCGCTGGACGCCGACGCCATTGTGCGTACAAAGTGTGGTCATGTCTTCCACGCCACGTGCTTGCGTGGTTGGGTGGGTGGACGATGGGAGCCTCTCGACCGGCGTCGACGAAGTCGACAGACATGCTGTCCCCTGTGTCGAGAAGACTTGCAGCCGTCAGCAGCTGGAAGACATACTGCAGTAAGACCGACGGCACAAAGCAGTGTCGACCCGGAGGCTGCATCTCAGCCAGATCGTGTATGAATGTATCTGAGTACAAATATATCATTGGCGTTGAGAAATCGAAGTTGGTTTTTTCGTACTGTTAATCCTAATGATCAAATAAATTAATGACACGAAGAGCATTCCATCACGTCATGTTTGGCCATTGGTGCGGCGCGGCTGTGTGCCGGCATAAACTTGATGTCCGCTGGGTTATCAACATTTAGTCTACACCAGTAGCCCTGATTGCATCAGTGAAGCTCGCCAATTAGTCGAAATGATCTGCAAGCCTGCTCTTTACGGTGTACTCCGTACAACTGAATAAGGGAGGAAATTCTGCACTTTGATCCTTAAGGTAGCGCGAACCTATCGCAATGATAGAACTAGAGCGTAGGCGAGTTTCGTCTTTGTGCCATAGTGTTACCCTTGATTGGTTAGCGATACTTTAAACATCTTTGCAGACTTCTTTATGCCACGGCTAGAACTCCAGACTATTAATACCGGCAATTGATCCGAGGAGCCAAAACCTTTCACGTCATTGCGAACATTTTTTCTGTTGGGCGACCGTACATTTGTCTCTACTGTCTTTGCAGTTGAAAATACCTCCCTTGTCTACGGCTGTGTAAAACACATTAGCCAACAGTTGGCACGTAGATACGCCCTTGCATTGTGCGTACATGTTGTTTTTGAACTCAGCGTCGCATTGTGAGCGTGTTTTGCTACAACCAGCATAGCACACATCATGAATATTGCAAGAGTCTTCAAACCCGCTGACAGAGTCGGCAATGTCCATGAGCCAAGGGGGGAACAACGCACTTGGTCCGCAACCACCCCAGCTCACATCACCGCAGAAAGCTTCGTTGGCAGTGACTGTTACGGTCCCAAAGTTGGCTACTTTGGTTTGGTCGTGATTGTTCTTGGTTGCCGTCTTCTTCGGGGCAATGCATTCTTCGGATACTTCGCAATAGATGTCTGGATTTGACAAGATACAGCCGTCCCATCTATTCCGGCAGTTCCAAATACTGGTGATTTTGGTCTGGTAAGTAAGTTTGACGCATCCTTGGCTGTCGGTGGTTCCTTGTGTCATAAAATCGTCGTTGTTCACATCGTCGTCAAAGCACTCCACAAGGGCGCCTGGAACAGGTTTGCCGGCCATCTTGACGCAGAGCTTGATCGTCCCAGCATCAACAAAGGACGACATGGCGAAAATGGACGCCAGGAACACAATTATTCGCCCAGCTTTCATTTTCATTTCTTTCTACTCGGAGTACTATATAAACAATATTCACTGTGATACGTTAAAGAGGTTAGAGCGGCGAATTGCGAAATCTTCACATGAAACAACGAACTTTGTAGGTGTCTCACATCTTGTGCTCGCGTCGTCGTCAAATTCTTCACTGCTTTGAGCGGTGGAAAGATTAAATATCTAATTTGTGAGTTCGTTGTTTGTCTGTGGTTGTGAAACTTGTGAACGATGTGTGGAGTAATCTTGTTCACTGCTGACACACGTAAGGGGATGTTGTTGAAATAAGGGACTCAAGACTCACGACTCATCCAAGAGGTGAATGTCCAGAGTCCAGACTGCAGTACTAAAGGTACCAGGAAGTGGTACCGTAAGCTGTAAGCACACCGCGCAACGACTTCGAGACTCCGAGTATACAGAACTTCGCATTCGTCTGTTTTCGTATATTTATTTCGCACATATAGCGAGTATGTATCTGTTTTTGAAACTTCAGGAAAACGCTTGATGCCCATATGTACTGTAGATTTGTCCCGACGTAGTCGTGCTTGTCGTCCCATTTTTAACGCCTTTCCATGGATAACTACGAATACTCGTTTTCCAACGACCTTCAACAGATTCAATATAAAATATCAATATATTTCGTTTTTGTAATTCAAGCACCATGACACGCGACACGTGATCATACAGTAGCTACGTAGGTCTCCAGTACTCCTATAGTAGTAGAGAAGAGAAACGATTCCTGACAGACAGTTTGAAAATACTCTCTACAAGTACCAGGTAGAAATCATACGCGTAGTATACCTTGTCATCGAAGGCACTTACGACTATTTCAACTTTGCCCCACGAAGGGATGGAGGATCTCCTTTTGTTCCTCTTAATCCCATCCCATATGGGTGTATGGACGATTGCTGGTATTTTGGTAGGTTGTGTGAAAGTGATTGCTGTGTGAGTGCTTCCGTGAAACATGGGTGTTCTTGATGTTTGCTACATGTAGTGAATTGCTCGCTCATACAATGGCTTTGCCTAGTTTCATCAAAATATGAAGTGCAGTGCCTTGGCAAAAACAAGCGTTTCATGAATTTGCAAGTTTGAGATGGGTGCATTGATGTGATGTATTTTGTTGCTAGTAGTTTGAGGTGCGGGCATGATATTTAGGTAAATTTCTCATCAAGAACCTACAGGTCAATGCAAGAACTTTAGCACATAAGGGTGGTGCCCAACCAGGTACTGTAGTACTAGCTAGTGGATCACAAAGCAATATGATGGTACTGGTGTTGGGCATTAAAACATGTTGGAATGGAAAATCTGTTTGTGATGATGATACATTTGAGTGCCCAGAGCTTAAATCAAGATTTCAAAAACTGGTACAAATAGCCTGTAATCATGTGAACAAGAATACAATATTCATTGGCAGCAAGGCTATAGAGGAGACCTAACAGCAAGACAAATGGTGAAAGTACTACCAGATGCAGATTGGCCATCAATGTAACAAAACATGGGAAATTCCAATGCAAGAGCCCTTGGTTTCCAGTGAAGCAGTGCTGAAACTGTATGCTCTAAGAACAATTGACACCAGGATGGAATCTACCTGAAATTCAATCTTTTTTAGAAATGAGATCATCATTCCATTATCCAAGACCAGTAGATTTGGTAAGCAAATTATGTTAGTGCAGCAATTTCATTCTTAAGCAAATTTTTGTGTCCGCAAGCAATTTTTTGCAGATGTCAGCAGCACGATAATCAAGCGGGCAGGTCCAGTTTTTCGCCAGACAGATTTCGATCGGCGCGTTTTTTCCTTTCTGTATTCACGACTTCTACTACAAGGTATGTCATATACATACCGGTAGACGGCCCCTTATGCTATGATATTCATATATGAAAATCTATATCGATATGAATTCACAATTCACGCTACTAAGTAGCGACGCTTTATGTCATAGATTGTGCTGATTTGGATTCCTCCTCCGAGTACTGGACTACTTGCAACACGTACTGTAGTACGAGCATATGTGTTTTTTGTTAAAACACACAATTTGAAGTCTACATACTGACGATTGATGAACAAGGCCTCTGGCAACTGCTACAGTACCAGTACTAGAGTAGGCATAGCCTTCTCAAGCTCGGCACTGCTTCCCTCCTCCATTCTTGCGTGCTTCTAATCGAATTATTGTCGTTCTATCGTGCAATCATGAGATGTACCAGTCAAGCGTCCATGGTCCTTGCTGCGGTTGTGGCTATGGCGTTGAGATTTTTTCACGTTGAAAACCTCCGACAGCCGAAACAAAGCTCCGATGCTGCAATATCTTGGTTGCCGAATCCCACTGGGCGTTGCCGGGCGCCTAGGTTGGATTGGAACTCTTCGACCCGCGAGGAACGCTTTCCGTCCGTGGAGGACCGTGTCTGCCTCTACATGACGCGCTGGTACGATCCGTATTATGGAACCGCCAAACAATGGAAGCCAGTGTTGAGATATCGCCACGACGATGCGTCGACCCTAGAAATATACCTGAACAACGTTCTTATATACATCATAGAAAGGATTGATAACGACCTCGCGAACGACATTCCTTTCTTCTTATTCAGAAACAACATGTCGTTGATTGAAACGATTGCCGGACAAAAACACTGGATCCTGGTTTTGACCTATGGACGAGATACAAGTAAGGTTTGCAACAAATTCAATCACTCCAACCCTCTTCTATTCGCCTGGGGCGATCAAGAACTAAAGATTGACGTTCACTTACCAATTTTCGGGAAGTGGCGCTTCAACAATGTGGACCACCACGACGCACCAGCACCAATTTTGGCACCTCTCGATACATTTAGGCACTTTGGACAATTCAACGTAGTCCACGAAAATGACATCCCATGGGAGCAAAAGATTAACAAAGCTGTCTGGAGAGGTACCATGACCGGGATCGTTGAGAATGGCAGGTTTCCGTACGATTATGATTTAGAGGCAAATGCGTTAGACACTTGTCTGAAGTTCGAGCGCTGTCGCCTAGTTTATCGCAATCACAACCACACTGACACCGACGTTGGTTTTCTCACTGCTCTCACGAAGAATTGAAAATCGTCAATGGTGTTGATATGATGCAACCCTACCTGTCAATCAAAGATCAGCTACAATACAAAATGTTGATCAGCATCGAGGGTAACGACGTGGCGACTGGCTTGAAATGGAACTTACTCAGCAGGTCTGTAGTCCTGATGCCTCCGCCGACGAAAACAATTTTCTCGTTAGAAGTCTTGCTTGAGCCGTGGGTTCACTACATACCGCTCAATATCGACAATGTCAGTGAAGCTATCCAATGGGTTTTGCAGAACGAGGACGAGGCGCAGAGGATATCGAAGCGAGCAACAAACTTGATTGAAGACCTGTTCCTTCATCCGAAGGCCGACCAGGATCGAGAGGACGTGCTCCAGGAGGTAGCGAATCGCGTCACTGCTCTGTGGCAGTAGAAATCACGTTCGGCATTGGTTCATGAAGATGGATAGCATAACATGAGCTCGTTGTCGCAATTCACAAATTCAGCAATCCCTAATCAATCCATGGTTACTATCATTACACTATGCACGTCGCTCCAGCTTCGAGAACTATCAAACATGAGAAGATTAAATATCATAGCATGAGTCCTTCGACCAAGACTCTCTTGCATGTTTCATCACGGCGAAGAATGCTAGAAGTTCCCTACCCGGTGGTGTATGCCGGAGATCCATAGAAGCTCTCTTCTTTTGCAAGGAGAAATGATTTGCACAAGATCTGCTGTCGCTGGGACTGGTTGAGATGTGTCAGACGAAGAGGTTGGATTCTTGATGAGTGTGACACAAAAGCACTTGGCTACGTCGTCATCTCCCCTGATCAGCGCCACGCTTAAGCCAAGGTCATTTCGATTCTTCATCGACCCTCTCAGTACGCACGGTCGAGGCTTCACGTGATCCTTGCGACCGAGGGGAGAAGGTGAAATCATCTGGCTAATCAAATCAAAAGCGTTTTGCAGGTCATGGTGGCTCGTCAGATTGAAAATGGTCATGGAGCAGACCTCTTGCTTGGAATAGTTAGAAAGTTGGGTGAACAGATGGTTACAATCAATGAGTGCACCGCCCATGGATGCTATCGCCTATGGAGGGATATAGGTGATTAGCGATTTCGTTTCAACGCGAGGATAACACTGCCCAGTGATACGTACCATTCCAACAGAGCATGAATTGAAGATGAGCCTGCAGTCGTTATCATCAACGTTTGTCTGAAGTTTGAAATTGTTGTCATCGACGTCACGAACACACTGCTCCGCTGGGTTGTTCATCGTTGACGTTGGTTGAGAGCTTTCGAAATGGCTCATGGCCGACGTCGGCGGAACGCCACCAAAGTTTCCCAGTGACCAAACACCATTCTGAGCAGCAACATGTCGAACCGTCTGTGCTGCCTCTGGTCCGTGGGCGCCACTTCCTATCGCTTGTATTTGTTTAATAAGCTGGTGTCGATCGATTTCCGAGCGGTATTGATGTTGTTGCAACATGCGAATATAGCTGGCAGCTTCTGTCAGAACAGAAGACTTAGTACCTTTGGAACTATGACACCTCCAGAAGAAAGGAGATTCCGAATTTCGTTGATTTGCCTCGAGATCCTAAATGACCGTTCTTTTTCGCGAGCATTACGTTCTTCTCGAACATCCTCGGTGATAGCGGGAGTAATAGCCTTCTTCCCCCTTTTCAAGGGACGGTCATCATCTGCTAATGATGATGAATTTGATGAAGCAGCGCCGTTATTGGAGAATGAAACGATGGAGTTCAAAGAATAATCAAGGTTTGATTCGTGTTCAGCCTTCTTGACTGAGAAAACTGGTGTGAGTTTGGTGCAGTGAAGCTATGGAATGCACAAGAGATATTCGTTGTGCAAAATGGCTCACCCTGAACCTCTTTCGAATAGCTTGTGGCAATCGATGCAAGGCTAGCAACAGCTACCTCGGCAGCTTGCCTATCTGCTGCTTGCCGCTGATCGTTGTTCATCATAGCCTCGTCCGTAGCCATGTGCGCAGCGTCAAAATTGAAGGCGAAGGAGTTGCTTCCAATGCTACAGCTTCCAGAGGCATCAGAGTTATTGCTACTATCTCTGTTACCATTCTTTCTTCTCAAAGTTACCTGTGCCCAGTCTGGGTCGTTGTCAGCAAGTGCATTCATCTTGCTTTTTTGTGTGAAACAGCTGATGTGGAAGATGAAAGGTCAGCGAGATGCTAAAAGTTTTAGATCAATGCGAACGATTCACGATCGTCATCGAATTTGTGTTTTTTACAATCGCATTTCCTTTTCTAAGATGTTTCATAAATAACAATGGGGCAATTTATGACGAAACACTTCATGTGGAATGAATGATGTCATCGATTTTGGGTTTCTTACTTAGGCGATTTATACATCTGACGTTTCTTATATATGGACGTTTCTTTAGTACCCAGGGGTAGTCCAGACAACTGTCTTCCATCTGGGGCTGACTCAGCCGAAGACGGTTTGAGACTCGAAAGCATGACACTCCAATCACATCGTCTACTACCAGTACTCAAGCTTGCATTGTACAAGTACTCCAGTACTATTGAACAGAGTTGACAGCCACATGTATCTATGCACGCACCTCATGATTCGTGGAGAGTATCATAGTCGCCCTCGTTCACTACTCTAGGTACGAGTAGTTCTTGAACTCAACTACAACGCATACTTCTGGAGAACAGTTACTTAGGCGTGACACAAGATGTAGTGTTGTTTTTGCATACCAGGTACTGTATCAACTCTGTTCATGTGGATAAAAAAAAATGATATCAAGAGTGTGCATAAGCATGAAACTTACATTCGTTGAGCTCGTGAATGCATGTGCAGGTATCTCAGGATATCCGGTATTGTATAACATATTTTTGAATTGTACGTTATTGTGGCGTATTTATTACGTCATAGGTGTTCTCATATTTGTGCAGGGTGGCTTCCACATGCTCGTAGTTTCCTCGCTGTTCGCGCACCACCTTCAGTTACACATGGTCGCACCGATCCTCGTTCTAATGCTCACAAATTCAGCAAGGCGGGCTCCACACACCACACCATCTCTTCCACGATAGTAGCGACAATGCACTCTACGTTTGCTCTTCTTTCCTCTTCATTTATACGGCTGCAGCGTTTAGTCTCCGATCCATCCCCGTCTCCACCAAAAGGCTCTTCCTATCGGCAAAGCCCATTGCAACACCGGCCATTGCTATCTCCGATGATGTTTCTGAGCCTAAGATAGCCATCAAATTGAACGACTATCTCTCATCGCTCCAATCTAACGTCATTCTCGGTGCTGGTACTCCACTTTGTAATGTCTACCTGGATTTGATCAACGATCCTGAGCGCTATTTGGCTACCATCCAACGCGATATCAACCAAGGTATTCATCAGAAGTGGAACATCTGGTCCCTGGTTTCCCGTTGCGTTGGTTCTGTCTTCCGACGCCTCCGCCTCCGCAGCAACAACAAAACCCAGCCAATCCAACAGAAAGCTGCGCCTGAGTCGCATTTGGCTGTCGAACATGCTTGACTCTCACCTTGCTTGTAGCAATGTGGACTCATTAAAACGCAATACTCGAGGTTGTTGTCAAGGCGCATGAACGTTGGATTGGATTAGATTTCTACTGTACCTGGTATACCACGAAGCAACTAGTCTACGGTAGATCAGCCCGCAACAAGTAGTAAGTCCGAAAGGATGAGTTACTAAGCACTGGTAGTTCATTATCAATTGTCCAAATTCCAAATAAAAAGTACAGCAGTATGATAATGGCGCTGTCAAGCACTGGAGTGCTTGCTTGGCACTGTGTGTCGTAGAAGTACTTGAGTGTTACTCCAGGCTGAGACTGCAGTGCTAGATTGACGGTAACGAAGAATTACTGCAATCTGAAGCGCTTGCATCACCACATCGTCAATTGTATGCTGCTGAGAGTAGAGAGTAGGGTGTGCATTGTGGTAGGACTACCGTATTTCTCGGTGTTTTGTACCCCCCAAATGTACATCAAAAATGTCCGAAGGGTACAGGTCACCGAGGAAAAAAACCAACGCGCAAACCAGTGAAAAACTTGAAAACAAACATTTAAACTTATCACTTGATCATTGAAGTTATACATGTAAAACTAGGTTTCGGCACGAAGAATTCAAATGACCTGACGTTTCAGCAAAATGCCAGAATTTGCTCTGCAAAAGGATCTAAAAAGGGCTCACTTTCTTGAGTCGAGTGGGTCAAAAATGTACATCGATTTTCGGCAAAGGGTACAGGATTCCGTGGTGTACAAAATTCCGAGAAAAACGGTCGCTTGCTCCTGTACATAATCCTTTCCCAACTTCAAAAGTTGAGGCCAGAGGTTGCACCCGTGCCGCTTGTGCACTTGTTATGACTCTACCAGGCACTTGGCGTCCTGCATCCTGCATCATCATTTTATCAGATCGACGTAGAAGCATGTGACAGCATGAGACACAAGGTTCGTACTCGTTCTGGAGTTGGGCGCGTACTAAAAAAAGCTCCGACGCACTCCGCGAGTTTAAACTTAACGCTTGTAGATATGCATATATACAAGCCTGAGAATAAATAACATACAAATCGCATATCACTATATCACACTGCCACATGCCATAGGATACTCGTACCCGTGTTAGAGCATGCCCACTCGTGGGGCTATTTGTTGGACATATTGGTATTCTGCCCTGATTTCTCAGATTCTGACCCCAAAATCATACCACCGGTTGGGCGTGTTTGACATTTTTAGTGTTTGTCGTGGAACATTTTGTAATCTTTTGGAACAGATAGCTATTTCGGGTGTCAGATCTGTTCCAAAAAATACGAATTCAGCTACCATTCTAAAAAGTAGCCCTGCTCAATTTGTCCTGTTTGATATGCCCTTCCACCCCGATTGATTAGTTGGATTCAAGCATTTTAATCATGATGTGATGATGTGCCATACTTGCGCCATACGTTGTACGGCATTGTAGTCGGTGAAATCTCAGAGTGACAGTGCGTCCAGCACCACCACCGCGCTGGATGAAGCCGAGTCGGACCTTATCCCAAAACATCGATCCATTCTGATCGGTGGCGATTGCGGCGTTTGTCGTGACGACAACATACGCCTCAACAAGCATCACGTCTTCTGCAACCTTGAAGTTTGGCTGGCCTCTCGCACGCCCAGCAGCAACAGCAGCAGTTGGAGGTATGATATGTACTGCTCGAGTCAAATATTGTATGGCGCGCGCCCGTTTTCATCCCAAACCGAAGTGAAATAGCGCCACTGGTGTGGATCGGAGGGCACTTGGACACATCGGAAATATCCAAAATAAGCTTTTAAAGGCGCTATACGGAAAAGGGTCACAAAAAAACAGCGCCACGAGTGGGCATGCTCTTATACTTCGCACTTCGCACGCATCTGAGGTCTAAATAATGTCGGATGTCTATTTACGTGTGTATTACGTATGCATACTAGTATGACGTACGTACATCGATACAAAGTTTACCATACATACAGTAGCGTTCATATGTCATAGTACTCTACTGCAGTACCATATAGTATCATATGATCATAGTGTCATCATATGTATTATTACAAATCATACGTCCTGGTCGATCCCTTCAAGAATATAAACGTAACAAGGACGAATTGATCGATTGATGTTCCCCGCAGTCCATTAATCCTCATGGTGCTGCTCGTTTTTGTCTCTGTACTTGGCGAGAGCATAGAATATGAAGTTGTCGGCTGTGATCCTTGCCTTGCACTTTTCTTTTGCTGCAGGGTTCAGCACGTTGCTGTCAGCTGCTGAAGGCAAATGGTTGCCTGTTCGCGTCAAGGCAAACCGTATCGATCAAAACTTCCGAGCGCTCCCCAGAAAACCCAACAATCAAAACTACCGATCGCTCCCCAGAAAACCCAAGGCGACGAAAACAAACCATGTCTTATCCAATCCCTATTTAAACGCCATCAACCGACCATCGAAGCGATCCGCGTTCCTAGCTTACTGGAAGAAGATGCATGCAAAGGGCGTTACGAGAATGTTGGCCAACGCGCTACTCGCCTATCTGTTCGTTGGAAGCGCATCGCGATGTATAGTTTTCTCTTGCTCGTGGTATTTGGCGTCGAAACAGGTACGATAAAGCAAGATCTGTCCAAGTTGGTGGATTTTGATTTGTTGAAATGCCTCAGAAGTCTCACGGCACGTTATCGCCCATTACAGACACTCCTTCCACCTCTGGCGTCTGGCCAGTGGACGAACTTCTCTCGCATTTATGAACAGACGTTTGCCGATTGGTATGCTATTTTCGTCATCATGCTTCACATTGCCCGTCCAGTAAGAGCGTCATTAGCCCTGGCAGTGAGTGGATACTGGAATACAATGGTGTATTCGTTGAAAAAACGACTCAAGGTGAACCACGCTGTCGCCGTCGCTCTAGTCGCCTTGTTTGTAGATATACTTGGTAGTTGTGTCCTTCTGGCAGCTGGTGTTGCATTGGCAAGTTTATTTTCTGGCGTACCGTTTTGGAGATAGTAGAGTTGAGCGCTATTTGAGGAAAACTCGCCAGGTGCGCGGACGCGAGCATGATAGATGAGTGACAAACAACTTAAGTATGAGGCAGCTCGCGGTCGGCGTTTAAGCTAAAATCCTTGGTAATCCCCGCCTTCGCTGTTAACTGAGGAATGCTCCTCTGACCCGAGAGCTCCTGATTCAATAACCGACTTCTGATACTTTGCCCAATCCAATGACGCGCTTGATTCCAGATAATTTCGAGTTCGGAATTCAAAGTTTTTGGACTTCGTACTTTTCAAGTCGCCGATGCAAGAGGACCAAAACCTGCTCACCAGTAGCAAGTCCTCAGTAAATACGGGAGGAAGACATCCAGCTCGCAAGACCGCACCAGTATAACCAGCATCCTTGAATCGCTTGGTTTCCGATCCCATTCGACCGCCTCCAGCTGAGACACTAATGGAACCAACAATCGGCAACCTCTTGCGAAGGTCTTTGCTGACCGAGGGCAACGGAACGGATACCCTATCAGATTCTTGCTCGGAAGTTGACTGGATAGTGACGAAAATACTAGCTGGTTCATGTCCAACAATATCCGTAAGCTTCGACACCACCTCCTCCATGAAACTTTCCCCCGTCCAACTTGTCGCGTCACTTTCTGACAGCAGCAGCTCTGGGAGGGGCTGCAGGCCGACTTGAATGGCAGTTTCACACTTGGACTTGAGTGCATCCAAATCACTCAAGCTACAAGGAATCAACACACCACACACCCCTGATTCCGCCAGCTCCTTCCAGGATTGCTCCTCCTCGCCACAGTATACGACGGGAATGGGTCCAGGAAATTCCCCGCGAGCAAGTTCTTGTTCGTTGCAAAACATCTGGACTGCCGTTAATGATCCCGACAAAAATGCGGCATTTGCCTTGGCTTTCGTGCGGATAAGCGTGGATAGTTGAGTAATGGCAGTCGATTGGAGCAAGACTGCCGTGGGATCCTTGGGTTCTGGGATAGCAATCTCGGGGCTGAGAGTCAGCTTGCCAGAAAGCGATTTGAGAGAATCGTGCAGACGAGACTTGGCGAGTTGAAGAGTTTCAGAAGGACTTGACGTACTCAAGCCCGAGGCGAGCGTCGCCAGGCAGGTGTAGATGAGGAAACGCATGGTGCCGGACGAGACAATGGGGGTGACAGGAAGAGGTCGAGTGTCGAGTGGCGAGCTGAATTTCTTTGAAATGAGTGAACGCGAGGGTCTGTGGATCGTTGGATCGTGCGCACTTGATTTGATGAGATCGTCTCTGCCAGTCGTCCGGGATGAGAGACACTGACATACGGCGCACCCGACCCAAGTACACAGACACCGGTATAGAACTTGTGAGATTCCATACATACACACAGTATATGCATACCTGGTACGAGTACATGTACTTGTAGCCGTTGTGACCACAGACCACAGTCACGCCACGCACAGAGGTTCGTTTTCATGTTTCGAAGGATTGTCAGAACACTTTCCAAAATGGCGAGCGCTGCTCCCTCTGCCAACCGCATCCTTCACACGTATCGCGCCATGGCGCGTATGATTCAGCGATTGCCAGAGTCCAAATCAGAGACGTTCCGAAAGGAGCTTCGAAGCAAGTTTCGTGTCCCATTAGGGGACGAGAAGGACCTCGACGATCGATTGAGAGAAGCTGGGGAGAAGATTGCGTTTCTTCGCATTATAACCCCAAAAACAAAGAATGAAGGTGGTGGTCGGTGGGTTTATAAGAATGGAGAGCGGATTGAAGAAGGAGAAACCACTTCCATCACTGGACGACGAGTCATCAGTAGCTTCACCGGTTATAACTTGGATCCGTGCATGGTCAAGAGGCACAACGTGGGCCTGAAACGAGCCGGCTTTGTCAACAATTTGCATGCTAAAGGCATCTTTTAGGCGAAGGAATAGTTGCGTGAAAATTAGAATTTTAGAATCAGCCGTGATTACCGTCCTCTGCTCTTATGTGATGATCATAGTTTCACGAAGTCGAACGGTTCTTTTCTGATTGAAATTTGCCAATCCATCGTCGGAAGGCGGATGGTTCTTCTGAGTTTCCAAGTGAGAGGAGCTTACGCGCTTTTCGAATGGCTGCTCCCTCCAGTATGATAGGATTGGCAACCTTCCAGATCTCCATGTTAGGATCCAATGCTATGAACGACAGCAAAAAAGTGGTACGTTTGGGGCAGACACACCCGAAAATAGAGAACGAGAGATGGTAAGGAACACGAGAAGAACCAATACACGCATCGCAACCTCAAATTGATGACTTACACAACACAATGCCCTCTTGAACTTTGATGGCCAATGCCGCGGAGACAAAGGATTGGTTCATAAGCACGTGGTGCGTCGCTGCCGCTTCACAGATTTGCGAAATGTAGGATCCCAGATGCTCCATCAAGTAATTGCTACCACGCGCCAATTGGGACAAGGCATCCATTTTATCCACGAACAACTCTTCTTCGAGGGCGCTGCCAACCCTTGCCTTGGAATTGTCCACCATTAGTCGGCCAGCGGTGCGGCCGTCGTAACGAATGAATGAGGTGAGAATATCGACAATCAATTGATGGTCCATATCGGTGTACTCATTGACTATACCAACATCCAACAATGCCAGTCGATGGTCGTTCGTTACGAGGACGTTACCTGGATGCAAATCACCATGACAATGATTTTGTATAAATATCATTTTGCAGACAGCGGTAATCCCATTGACACATAACTTTCGCAGCAATGTGTGGTCATCAGCGTTGCGCTTGGCAAACTCCAAGATGGGTAGACCTTCAATAAAGGTTTCGACCAACACATTATGAGTGGCGTGGAACTCCGGCACAAGTTTCGGGAAGATAACCTTATCTGCATCCCGTTCAAAATCTCGATTGAACCGTTGTAGATTGCGCGCTTCGTATCGAAGGTCTAACTGCAGCATAAGCATGCGACCGAATTCTTCAACTGCGCCCTGTGGATTGAGCCACGACAGGGGTTCCCATATGCGAGGGATGACATCAGCCGCGAAACGCATCAAGTTCAAATCCGTTTCCATATCTTGATCAATCGATGGGTGCAATACTTTAATGGCCACGGGCACTTCCTCCACCGACGATGGCAGTTTAACGTATCCCTTGTAGACTTGACCAATACAACCACTACCAATCAACTTGTCGATGCGTATCTTGTCACGCCAATCATTGCCATAAGCATCTTGTAAGGCTTGTTCGGTGTACTTCCAGGCATGAGGAGTTGTGTCATCCTGAAGCCTTTGGAATATGGAACAAAACTCATGACCAACCAAGTCTGGTCTCGAACTCAACCATTGCATTAGTTTGACCACTGCCGCACCCGACCATTCGACATTGCGGACGCAGCGGTTGAGGTAGAATTGAGAAAACCAAGACAGTTTTTCTGCTTCTGCCGACGACAAAGCTAGCTCGTGCGCGTCCTTCTGTGGAGGCTTGCGGTGCAGGAGAGGATACAACAGCAACAGAGGCGTCAGGGCGACGGCGAGTTTGACAACGCGAGCGAACATGCGCAACGCCTTGATAACTTTTTGCTTGAGCGTTGATCGAGATGAATTCGATAACGAATCTGTTGGTAAAAGGGAAGTAACTGCAGTTTCCTCGGGTGGAACAACTAGTGACGTTTCACAGGAGGACATGGCTGCTTGATATGTAGTGCATAGCGCAATCGACGGGATTATCAGCGTAGTCGTTCGAAGAGCGACGTTCGAAACATAACTCTTGCTTCCGTTTTTATTGCAAACCAAAGTTCTCCTGCTGCTTTTCAGCAATCTCGCAGCAACGGAGAGTGGCTGGCGAGAGGACAGCATGGCTCATCCGTTACGTTGAATGAAAATGCTCAATGCCAAGTCCTCGGCAGTGTGTACAATGACGTACAGTGTACCTTGTACTGTACCACCCCAATTGGTTCACAATTCACAGTGGTTCAAGGAACAAGTGTCAGGGTTCCCTTTTTTGGATCAGAAGACAAACCAAGGTCTCTGGTACAGGTACATGTACCGTGGACGTGGACTTTGGAAAACGGAACTTCAGTGGGCGGGATACGGTATACGGTATACCGTATACCCTCGACAATTTGAAGTTCGATGGGGGTGCAGCTCAGTCTTCGGTACTTGTACGTTGTACTGTAGAGAGTGAATTCGATTTTGGATTTTGGAGCTTACCGGTAGATTGACACAGTATACAGTACAAGTACCTTCTACTCCAGAGTACTGTAGTACATTCTACATGCTACTTGTACCTGGTCCCTGTACACGTGCTTTCAGAAATCGGAATATACGGGGGTCGCTTGTCGCTTCAGACTTCACAGAATACTGAATACTGACATCCTCGGAGTAGAGTACAGTGTACTTTAGAGCATGCCCACCGGAGGAGCTTTTATTTGAGTTTAGCGTTAAAGTGTTACAAATATGTCCGAGAGACATACCACCCATTGGGCCTTAACGCTATTTTTTAGCTCTTCAACAATGAGAAACGCTACTCACGCAGCTATAGCTGGTCCGAAATCAATGATTTCAGCTTCGACGCTAAAAAATAGCTTTGTTCAATTTGTCCTATTTGATCAGTTGGCTGGATTAAAGTTTTTTGGTCGCGGGTTCGATGTTCCATGCATTTGTAACGTGATTGACATCTGGTGCGCCATACTGTGCACACGGCACACCATTCGACAATTGCAAAACGACAAACAACATGGACTTCACATTGGAAGACAATCTTGATGTCATCGACATTGCGATGATCCTTTTCTTCGAGGGAGGTGATTTTTCCCTCGAAAACGATGTATTTCACATTGTGGAGGAGGAACAGGAAGAACACGTACAGCCCGTTTGTACTAGTATTTTTATTGCGCGCGCATCCGCGCCCGTGTTTCATCCCAAAAATTAGCTCTTCCGGTGGCAAATCGACATATCCGAAACGCCCAAAATACATTTCTAAAGACGCTACTCGAAGAAGTAGTAGCGTTCGAAAAATAGCTCCTCCGGTGGGCATGCTCTTAGCCCCCGACAGAAAACCTCGATTTTGTCCTACCGGGAAGGACAAAAAAATAAGAAAAATAAAATAAAAAAAAAAGATTTTGTCCTTCCAGGTTTGAGTGGAAGGACAAAATCTAACCTGCTTATAACCGCGGGTTAATGAAATATAACACGATGATCACCATGTCAACGTCTATCACAAGACCTTCATCTGATTGGCTTACTCGCTGTATGTCACGGATTGCGCTGTATGACCCACAGTAAGTTGGTTGTATTCATGTGTATGGCTCTGCGTACTCAGTTTAACCATCAGAGCACCGGTTCGAGCGTTAGTTCCAATTATATAATCACATGGTCATGGCGGCAAGTTTCGGCGATAAACACAACAAAAAAATGCGAAACACGACTTGTTTTTAGCAAACACACCCGGAGATGATCCGGAAAATATCGAAATTCACCCGGATATTATCACGATTTGGCAACAACAATGATAAAGGTGCCTATTCACCAGCCATTTGATGCCAGACAGCAACAAGGTGATTGCAAGACCCAAAAGGTGGGCAAGGCTGAGCCTTTTGATGTGATGGAAAGTGGTTTCCTCGGTTTTTTCAGTGACAGGGGTCATGATTTTGGTGAAGATGAGATTTAGCATGGGAAGTGCCAATATTCAAGACACTTGATGCCAGACCAAAAAAAATGACTGCAAAACCCAAGAGATGGACTAGACAGAGCTATTTGATGTGATAGAAAGTGGGGTTGTCGGTAAATTCAGAGATAGCAGTGATCATCATGGTGAAGATGTGATTTAACACGGGAGTTTACCGCGTTAAAATCTAGAAATCAATTTTTGTACGGAGAATTTTAATAGAATTTGTCCTATAATTGACAATTTTTTCTAGGACAAAACATAAAATGACCTCGTAAAAGTCAGCTATCTTTGTGTCGTCATATCTTCACCATTATCAGTGTCCTTATTTCAAAAGTAGGACGGATTAAGAAAGGCAATGCATTCAGGAGTAATTTGTACGCTTCAGTTTTTTTAGGTATTGAGAATTGGAAGTAAGCGGTGGACGCCAAAATTTGTCCTCTTTTTTGTCCTACAAAATTTCATTGATGTAGGGCATTTCTCAGTAGATATAGAAGGTCATTCGTCATGATTTATGTGCTTACGTGTACTAGTACCAGTACACCTGTAGAGAGTGCGATCTCCGCCAGCAGGACAGAAGAATGTCTGACTGTCGATTATCGACGTCTACTAGCAAGTCTACTACATACACATACTCGGATTACCTGTTACCTACCAGTATGGCAGTAGCAGTTGCTCTATACGACTATGGCACATCTTATCATACAACTTGCCTAACTCATCACTCCATCCCTGCTTCGGAGAAGTTGGGAAGTAACAATCAGAATAGAATCACCTTTAACCAACGGCGATAAGAATAGGAGAGAAACACGAAGAATACAGCTATTTGCGTCAACAATCCTGTCCACACCTTCCTCAACAGAATTGAAGAGAAATTCGCCATGGGTCAGGTACCGTCATCTTTTTCATCAGGAAGCGTTAATGATGACAACTCCGAAGGATTTTATTCGGAATCGCTGCGACAAGAAACGCACAATCTTTCGGGTAGTAGCTTGCGAAGTACCGCCAGTGACCCTGGCGTTGGTCCGTCAGACAGCTTGAGAGAGGCTCGCAATCGATTCATGCGAAATCGACAAGCAACTGCCGTCGCAGAGAATGAGTATTCGGGTAGAGAGGTTGCGGCACCCTGTGATGCGAACGCGCCGTCTGACTTTGAAACGTTCACTCCGGAATATGGTTGGATGTGGCGAAGTATTGAATCACTGGTCTTGGGACATATGTCATCCGCCACAGCCACGATGAGTCCAATCGCAGACGACGTGGACGTTGAAAACATAAGTCATGATGCGCAGGTTTTGATGAGAAGTAGTGTATCGACTCAAGACTCGCTCGATTTATTGAGTCGTCAGTCGACTCTTGATTTCAGTGTCAGACGACCACATGGGAGGAATCCGGCGAACCACCAGAGTGGCGAGAGCGGAGTAGCCCGTGCGATGAGGCAGCGACGCAGTTGTGAGTCCAGTAACCCTGCCTTGACTGGAAAAAACTCCGAGGCGGCGAATACCAGAGGAACAGCTCCCAATATTGTCTTGTCTCTCTTGGCACGTGAAGCCACAGGCCGCTCTCCCTCCTCCTCACTCGCCCCTGCTGCTCGATTGCATCAATTAGGAGGGAAAGCACTCTTTCAGCATTTGGATTCTCCTGCGGGAGGCATCGTCACGGAGATTAAATGTCTCCATAATGCAATGGACCGTGGCGATTGGGCCGAAACATGCAACATTGTGTCGCGTCTCGCACCGCGTCTCTTGGGAGATCCTATGCGGTCCTTCTCATCTAGTAGCATTGACGATCCAACACTTCCGAGATTCGCCTCTCCTCACCTCGCTGGAGGCGGACGTTTAGGTGTGGAGCGCGATGCCTTTGTTTTGGGTGGCGGAGTGCAGCTGTATCTGCGTATATTTCTGGATGCTTCGTTTGTTGGGAACGACGTGCGAAATGATGCGCGACGATTGACTCCAACCATGGTGACAAATAAATTGGCGTCCTGCTGGAACGAAGTATTGGTGTCACTAAGAGAATTGGTGTATTCAATGCCCATCCTTGTGGAGGATGGTACCATTCTAGATGGTGGGCGGTTTATTCCATTTCTCTTCACCGTGCTGTATCATGATTCCTGCTTTGATTCAGCTGCCGCCTTGATTGAAGAGATCCTAAGTGCACTATCACATTCATCGCCTGTTCCCTTTCCTCCTGACGAAACACCGATCGATGGCGCGTATCGAACCGCTACGTTCGCTCTGCCCGTTAGCACATTCTTTTTGGGAAATGTACCCAATCTATATTCTCTCTGGCACACGTTCAGCTGTCGGCAGTTGGCACACTTTTGCCGGATACTGGCATTGTTAATCTTTGAACCAGAGGACAGGCAACTACTTGAGAGTCAAACTGCGCTGAAGTCGTTGGAGTTGCTACAACTTCGACGCGATCGAGCTGCGCGAGCCGGTAGGGATGCTACCGTGGACATGAACCAATCAATACTGCTGGGTGACAAGATTATAATGCAGCGATTGTTGCGTCTACTGAAAATAATGAATTATGCTCCGATGTTGAGACAGAGTTCAGCATATCACGTCATGGCTCACTTCCCTTTCATCGCCGAAACGTTAATCATGCTTGGCTTGAGTGAAATGGATAATTGGGGTGATGTTAATCGGCTGGATCTGTTGGCAAAAACGTTGATGCGCAATAGTGGCGAACCAAAGAATGTTAGTGAATTGGGAGCCGTTGCAGGCATGCTCGAAAGTCTCGCGGGATCGTTTCAGGGCGACTCGTTCGCACCGGCTACGCAGCTCGGGCAAATAATTCATGTTATCAACGCTGCACAGCAGGCTGGCATTGTTGTTGGAAGACGAGGCAGACGACAGCGAGAGGGAGAGAACGGCTCGTCCATTCATGTTTTGTCGGTGCCCCTAGAGGATACATCATTGAATGATCTCTCGACTCTCACAGACCATCTGAGTAGGCGACGCACCAGCTCCGTGTCTGATGAGAGCAATCTGATCTTCAACATAGAGGTCGAGGAGGGTGAAAGTGACCGACAGAATCAATCACATCGTCGTTCGTACTCATCGCCCTCTCGGATGAGAATATCATCTCCCCAAGATGCTGCAAATGAACTGCAATTCAATGCTCTACTGTTGGCACCGTATCAAGTAGAAGTGCTCCTCGTGCTTTGCACCTTATTAGGCGGACGGCGAAAAATAGATGCTCAACGATTTCTCAACGACCATGGCCTAATTCCTATCATGGATGAAATGTTGCCCCGACTTTCCTTCGGTGCTACCCTTCGAAACGCCCATCCACCAGGCCCCGTTGCTATTCCCAGAGCTGCTAGTGCTGGCAATGTCAATGCTCCGGGTGAGCAAGAGCCTGAGGTTTTTGCAGGCATCCACGGACCGGGCTGCGAGTGCACACCTGAAAGTGCGCTCAGAGTTCAGTATTTGCGATTGTTGCATAATTTCTGCGATCGCGACTGCGACAACTATATTGGTCGTCGCCAGTTGCTGAGCAACGATGAGCGAGAGTATGTCTTTTCTGACCGGGTCTGGCAAGATGCTCAACATCCCGAAAACCTGCGACCAGGTCTTTTCTCCAAGCTCATCCAAGCCTTCTCCCAAGAACCAGATGACTCTCCTTACCGCTTTTGGCTTGCTAGTTGTGCAGAGTCCTATCTACGTGGATCGTCTGCTCATGAGCAGTTGTTTGCTGCCAAGTCCGGACTACTTTCTTACCTTGTTCAGGACATTGTTAGTGATAGGCTTCATTGTGCTGGGAGTCTTCAAACTTCCTTTGATTTGTTGGGAGAGGTTTGCAAAGGCAACTCCGAGGTGCTCTATCTCCTTGTCTCTACACTTAACGAAGTCAATTTTCGAAAGCTTATGTCAGCTGCAGCAGCGAATTTGGTTGATTCAAATGTCTTCCTGAGGACGCTCCTTTTGACTGTGGAACGAATTTCAGCAGCTCGAATTTACAAGCTTGCGGGCCAACCAAAGCTTGGCGATCCTTGGAAAGGACACCAGTATGGTCCATGGACAGGTCATTCAGGTGAAGGCACTCGCTATTATCTGACGCATTCCTGGTGGGATGCTTCAATTGTTCCCCTCGAAAGGATACCTCCAAAAGTGCCAAGTTTCAAGGCTTCACTTGAGGATATCTACGACGACGCTCGCTCTTCCGATTGGTTTCCTCCTGGCTGTTGCGTGGATGGGGAGACAAGTCTGGGCGACAATTCTGCTCCTGCGGAGATTTCGCCCATCGACGCGGGAATTGGCTACAATGGATGGCAGTTCACGCCTCCTGCGGCACATCGATCTGCGGACGGTGACGCAATGGGTTGGGCACTTGGTGATGCGGTATTCTTGCCCAATACGATTGAACGGCTTGCATGGTTTCTTATCACCAATCAATCGCGGCTCCTACGGGACCTGCTGGACGTCGTTGATCTGAAAAACATCGACCACGAGAATATTTGTTGCCTCAACACCGCGGTCGTAGTTTCAATGTTAGCGAGTCGTCGCCGTCAGCTTTCTGGGGTCATCCGCGAGCTTAGGCGATTAGATACAATAGAAAAGGACGCGGTCTCCCGAGGTCACGAAGTGGGTCGAGAACGCGAGGCGTTGCTGTCGGCGTCTATGAATCAGCTTGAAATTGATGATCGGAAAGTCGCACCTTTCGAACGATATCGAGGGCTATCTTCTATTTTGGGTGATCATGCAGATATTTTGCACAATTTTCGAGAACTTTTATGGTTCTGGTCCGAGTACTACACGCACCGAGGACGAGACCGACTTTCGTTGGAGTTCTCATCGCACATGCGGTTTGAAGAGTGGTTCACGGTTGTATCAACACTCTCCGCAGATGATGGTTCTAGCACTGCTCTAGTTCGCAGGCCCCCGAGAATGCCGAGAAGTCCATATCAGCGTGCTCCTCGAATCGTTGATAGTCCAAGGAGAACTGCATAAGCTCGACTACAATTGAGAAAACTACCTGTTATTTAGTCAGGGTTGCTTTGTATTATATTTGGTACTAGTACCTGGTACTGTTGCGCAGGCGTTTATGATTATACTACTGTACCGGTAGTCCAGTAGTTCGAAGCTCATCTACTGTACCGGTAGCCGAGTACTCCGTACAAGTAGACGGGCGTAAGTGTCAGTAAACCACTGAGCCATCAGATTTGGTCAAACTCAAACTTGGCAATGTGCAAACGATTGAAAACACCATGTCATCAGATGTGATCGTGACTTGGTGTTCGGACGCACTTCATGACCTATTGGGGTTTACAGACTCTGCTCTTGCTTCCTATCTTGTTGCCGTAGCACGACGAAAGAACAGCTCACCCTCTTCCATCCTGTCTGAGCTGAAGAATGGTGGGATTTCAGTTTCATCCGATCGATTGAGTTCGTTTTGTCAAGCCCTTTACGAAAAATGTGCTCCAATGGTGGCAGTTGCACAGAAGAAGAAATCAGCTACGAATGCAGACTGGGTGAAACAAGCTGCGCAGTACAAACTTCTTGACGACGAGGAGGACGTCCCGGCCTTGCAGCCAACCAGAAAGAGAGAGAGCAAGAAGAAGGATCGAGAGAAGGAAAGGAAGAGTAAAAGACCACGCGATGACAGCGATGAAGAAGGTACAACCACAATCCGAAGACCAGACGATGAACGAAGACGGCGACGACAGCAACAAGAACAAGAATCTGGGTTGACAAAGGAGGAGCAAGCGGAATTGGATCGCGAACGTGATCTACAAGAACGTGACGAGTTCGTTAAGCGCATGTTGGCAAAGGAGAAATCGAACACGAAAGTAAAGACTGAAGAAACAGCAGAGAAAGTGCAACGACAGGTAGACATGGAGCAGCGCCTTCTAAGGGGTGAAACTGTTGTGACGGAGACTGGGGAAACCATGACGATGGAGAAGTTGCGTGAACAAAGTCGTCGAGCTTATCTGAAAAAGCGAGAAGAGCGCGAAATCACCTTGCTCGAACAGGAATTGGCGGAAGAGGAAGAACTCTTTCGGGGTGTGAAGCTCACAAAAGCTGAAGAACAACGTCGGCAACTAGGTCGGGAGATACTGCGCATGGCCAAGGGAAAGAAGGGCGATGATGAGAACAAGAATGATGATTTCTACAGACTGCCAGATGAATTCAACGAAAGAGCCAGTAAGTCCGAACAGGACCGAGCCCTCTTAACGTCCCGATACGTTGAAAGCAAGGGAGAGAAGACGGAGCAGGAGCTTTGGGAGGAGTCACAGACTCTAAAGGCCGGAGCATTGACAACGAAGCAGAGAAAGCAGAAAATTGACGAAAAGGAGTACGAACTCGTCTTCGAGGATCAGATCGAGTTTGTCGTGCAAGATACTCGAAAAGGCTACGATCACCGTGACGAAATGCATCGAATACTCCAGAACTCGGAAGAAGAGAAGGCAAGGAAAGGAGATGATTTGACTATTCGAGCAGTGACTGAGCACGAAAAGCTTCTTGCTAGCCGCAAACAGCTTCCAGTCTACCCATACCGCGAAGAATTTCTCGCTGCTGTCAAGGACCATCAAGTCATGGTGCTCGTAGGTGAAACAGGATCAGGAAAAACGACTCAGATTCCCCAGTATCTGCACGAGGTTGGCTACAGTGAATTGGGAAAGATCGGTTGTACTCAACCTCGCCGCGTTGCCGCAATGAGTGTTGCATCTCGTGTTGCCACGGAAATGAATGTTCGCGTAGGACAGGAGGTTGGATACTCCATTCGCTTCGAAAATTGCACTAGCCCGAAGACCATCATTCAATACATGACAGATGGAATGTTGCTGCGGGAGATCCTCACAGAACCCGATCTGGCAAGCTATTCCTGTCTCGTCATTGACGAAGCTCATGAACGCACCCTGCACACAGACATTTTATTTGGTCTCGTGAAGGATATCGTCAGATTTCGAAGCGATCTCCGACTAATCATATCCAGTGCCACCCTTGACGCAGAAAAGTTCTCCAAGTACTTCGATGATGCTAGCATTTTCATGATTCCCGGGCGTATGTTTCCTGTCGACATCTATTACACGAAATCACCTGAGGCAGACTATGTTGATGCCGCTGTCATGACAGTCCTACAAATTCACGTCACACAACCACTCAATGGTGATGCTTTGGTCTTCTTAACTGGTCAGGAAGAGATTGAGACCGCTGCGGAGCTTCTGACGCAGCGTACCCGAAATCTTGGATCTCGTATCAAGGAGTTAATCATTTGCCCTATTTATGCCAACCTTCCCTCAGAGCAGCAAGCCAAAATCTTCGATCCCACCCCTAAAGGAGCCCGCAAGGTTGTTCTAGCCACGAACATTGCAGAAACCAGTCTAACCATCAATGGCATTTGCTATGTCATCGACGCAGGATTTGCGAAACAAAACAGCTATAACGCGAAGTCGGGAATGGAATCATTGATTGTGACACCAATCTCGCAGGCGGCGGCTAATCAACGTGCTGGTCGTGCCGGGCGGACTCAACCTGGCAAGTGCTTTCGACTTTACACAGCATGGTCGTTTCAAAACGAGCTGGACCCCAACACTACTCCCGAAATTCTTCGAACTAACATGGGCAACGTTGTGTTGATGCTCAAGAGTTTGGGAATTAATGACTTGATAAACTTCGACTTTATGGATCGTCCACCTGCAGACGCTTTGATCCGCGCATTGGAGCAGCTCTATGCTCTCGGTGCTCTCAACGATAAGGGTGAATTGACGAAGCTTGGGCGTCGCATGGCTGAGTTTCCGCTCGAACCCATGCTTAGCAAAAGTGTTATAGCGTCGGAGCAGTACAAGTGCACTTCAGAAGTTTTGTCGGCGGTGTCGATGTTGTCGCTGGGAGCATCAGTTTTCTTCCGCCCCAAAGAAAAGGCTGTACATGCGGATACGGCGCGTCTCAACTTTGCTCGGGGTGGAGGAGGAGATCACATTGCGTTGATGAGGTGCTACTCTGAGTGGGCCTCAACCGATTATAACACGCAGTGGTGCTTTGAGAACTACGTACAAGTCAAGAGTATGAAGAAAGCACGGGATATTCGAGAGCAGCTCGAGAGTCTCTGCGACAGAGTCGAAATAGACCACACCGTCGCTTGCTCTGAAGAGGACACCGCCCCAGTGTTGAAGGCCATCACAGCTGGATTCTTCTACAATATTGCGAAACTAAGTCGATCCGGCGAGTATCAAACAATCAAGCAGCCCAAGACGGTATACATTCATCCAAGCAGTGTGCTGGCAAAGGAAGAAGATCCACCTGCATGGGTTGTTTTCTTTCAACTCGCGTTCACGACGAAGGAGTTTATGAGACAAGTTGCGCCCATAGAGCCATCGTGGTTAATTGAGATTGCTCCTCACTACTACCAAGAGAGTGATGTGGAGGATATCAAGAAGAAGAAAATGCCTAAATCGCGAGGACGATGATAGAGATCCTTTCTTAAGATTTAACAACCCTTCCCTTTCTGGGGCTCACTTCTTGATTTCGAGTTCCAGCACTACTGGGCAGTGATCACTTCCAAGGACATCGTACAACATGTAGCTATCCCTTGCAACCACATGGCTTGAATCGTCAAAGAAGTAGGGAGCACAACAAAAATAGTCCAGCCGTAGACCCTTGTTGGGTTCACGATTTCCGGCTCTCTGGCTCCAATATGAGTAGCACCCCTTCGCGCTGGGGTGTAAGGTACGGAATGCATCCCGAAAGCCCGACGTATCCAGTTGATGCTGAAACGAATCGCGCTCCTGTTGTGTCACTCCAGCTTGCGTTGCTAGGTGCTTGGCACCGTCATTCCAAACCTCGAGATTGGTGTGGGCAACGTTGAGATCTCCGAGCCATATAGTGGGTTTTGGCTCTGCTTGTACAAATTTGAGGAAATCCTTGTCCCACCGCTCTGTGCGATAATCAAGTCGTTCCAATTTTTGACCTGAATTCGGTATGTAGCAGTTGATTAACGAGAAGAGTGGAAAGTCGACTTTTATCAATCGGCCTTCTTGGTCGTGATCACTGACACTCATCTTGTAGGAGACATCTGTCGGCATCAAATTCACGACGTCGTCGTCAGTCCCAGCTCCTTCATTCTTGGAATCTTTGAGGTTGGCCTTCTTCTTGGGTGCAAAGAAGTTCTTCAAAGTGGCTTGCCCTTTACCGTTCATACCGCGTCGCTTGACGAAAACTGCTGTTCCTGAATATCCCTTTTTGGCTGTCGAGCAACTGTAGTAAGCGTCATAATCGGGCTGAAGTACAGTACTTCGAATTTGTAGTTTGGCATCATCCAAGTGCAAATCTTGAAGTTTGGTTTCCTGCAGACATAGGACGTCAATGGAGTGCTCCTTGACTAGCTTCTCCAGTGCTTCCGGAGTATTCCGTAGCAAGGCTCGGAGACCTGCCACATTCCACGAGCATATCTTTAACGCTACATACAAAGCGGTTAATATTCCAAGTCGCATGTCTAGTTCCAAGCGATACCAGCAGCACTCTGAACAACTTACTATGGGAAGTATCCTCGTGTTCCGACGCGTTCCAAAGCTTTGGTAACTCATCACGTTCTGTGAGAACCTGATGTGGAGGTGACTTTACTCGCGGTTTCTTCACTGCACTCGAGGGCGGATCTTCTTCGACATTGTCGTTGTCGTTACTGACTTTATCCTTTGTTTTCCCTCCACTACTCTTGGTCTTCTTCGTCTTCTTCTTCGGCGCTTCGTCTGCGTCCTTCACAGAGCCTCGGACAACACGCTTGCGTTGTGGTTTGTCTTGATCTGATTTTGAAGACATGACGCGAGTGAATGATGACGACGACCGCTGGTGCAAGAGGAGTTGGGAGGATGCGAGGTTGTTTCGGATCAACGAATTCGGTCTGGCACCGGTAGAAACTAGAAGTGCTCGTGAAGATGATGAAAGGTAGATCCAAACAACTGGAACAAGAGTAGACGCTCTTTTCATGCAACAAAGCAGCTGATAACCGAATGATACGAGACTTCTCTGTGGCGTCTGGAGTATTGTGTGTTCGATGTGTGTGAATCGAGAGTATCTAATCGGCATCTTTGTATGATACTGTACAGTACGCGGAATAGCTCTGCTGACTGTGTGTTTCTGATGAACTTGGTGGCTACCAGCCGTATGTATGAGCATAGTAGACACTTGCACCGTGCCTGTACGTTACTGAAGTATGAATCAAGAGAATATAGAGAATTACACTACTACTGGTGTACTCCGAGTATGTACAAGGTACACGATACACGTGAAACTTTCAGACCAGCATACTACCGGTAGAGTACTGAGGACAACGTACTAACGTACTAGTGCGACTGAGATGTATTCGATCACTGAGCAGCAGCCACGAATTCAAAGGGCAGACCCCATCAGCCGTATCGAAATGTATCAACTACATGCATAACAGGCGCATATGCTATCAATTGTGTCGAACAAACAAAAAGGCATTGCGACTCATATCAACTAAGCATGCCAAAGACTGCTTTTCTAACGATAGGCTTAGGCTCCACAAAGGTTGGAACATTGGAGCTAGAACTCTTCAACGAAACTGTTCCCAAGACAGTTCTCAATTTCGAACATCACCTAAAGAAAAATTTCAAGGGATGTAAATTTCACCGCATAATCAAGGGTTTCATGGCGCAGGGAGGAGACTTTACCAACGGTGATGGGACGGGAGGTAACAGCATTTATGGAAAATGCTTTCCGGACGAATCCTTTCGTCACACTCACAAAGGGCGTGGAATGCTAAGCATGGCCAATTCAGGTCCTGACACGAATGGATCGCAATTCTTTATTACCTTCAAACCGACGCCTCATTTGGATGGGAAGCATGTCGTGTTTGGACAAGTTGTGTCTGGTGAAGATGTGCTACGTGCTATGGAGAATGTACCGACAGGGTCCAATAATGTACCCAAGATACCCGTTGTCGTTTTAGATTGCGGAGTTCGTGAACAAGTGGTAGAAGAAGAGGCTATCACGACGGAAGCGACTGATGACAACGAAATTGATCTAGACGGTCATGATGTAGAGGATAATGAAGACCAACCGGATCATGCATTGGAAGATGCAGAAGCAGAGGTGAAAGGCTCACTGAAGGATCGTCTTCGTCGTTTAAAAATGAAAATGAACCAAGCCCGTCAACTGAATCGTCAAGAAGTTCAGCGGGAGGGTGAACGATTAGGCTCCGAGGAAGGTAAGCACGAGAGCGACAGCGTTTGGCCAAGGAAGACAAGAAGCGTCGAGAAATCGAATGGCAAAACCGGAACGCCAAGGCTCTCGATGTGGCGGCCAAGGCTGGGTACGAGGATGGCAAATTTCTGGTGGAACCTGCCGATAAAAGTCTTGCTCGAGCTCAAAAAAAGGAAGCGACTGAGGAGCGGAATCGCTTCCATGTGAAAGATTATTACAATCCAGAAGGACAGCATCGACATTACGAACGCAACATCAAGAGTATTCCACGACGCGTTGATCGAAGTGAAACGGATACGTTTGACCCCATCACTGTAGCTACGACGGCTTCCGACAAAGCAGAAGGGGCGAAGCGTCTTGCCGATGAATTGAAACGGCGTATCGAAAAGCAAAAAATGAAGCGAGACCGTGTTGAGTTTGAAGGAGAAGATGTCAATTACATCAACAAGCGCAACAAGCACTTCAACAAGAAGATCAGTCGAAACTACGATAATTCTACTGCAGAGATTCGTCAAAATTTGGAGCGTGGAACTGCGTTGTAAATTGTAGGACGCTGACCCTGCATCGCTCGTAACGCCTGATCGCTGCTTGCGTCCTGCGACTTTGTGGATCGATCCCCAAGACTGGCTGACACCCAAAACGTTGGCGGGAGTGGCGATCTAGAGGCTGATGGGAAAGAACAGACGTTTGCGCCTTCGCAAATCATCAGATTCCAAGGAGTCATTACCACTGAGTGAGACCAGCAGTATGAAATGCGACAAAATAGATCGCTACTGGCATGTTAAACGAGTTCGAACGCTAGTAGACTACAGCCGCGATGGCCATGAGTATAGAGACTGTTTTGGACACACATCTTAACACTGCATCAAACTACCTTTCCACTACTAGGTCCCATTCATCCACCTGCACCGGTCAAGTCCAATGCCGCCGACTGAATAAAGAGGGCGTTTGTTGTGGTTTGTGGTTGCCAGTGCACGGTAAGGAACAAGTACGATTCGTAGAGTGCTCAGGTAGAACACTGGAGCACTGCATTTGTCACAACAGTACATAGGTCTACATGTAGCCGTATTCTGATTTCTGATCCCACATCTCTTAATACTGGCGTACCGTGTACCGTCCAAGTACTGCAATACCGATACTCGCGACTCGGAGAACACGTTTTGCAACCGCCGATCACCAACACACATCAACAACCCCTTCATGACGATGGTTTCGTCGCTGGCTTCGTCATTGCGCTTCGTGCTGCTCTTGTTCGCTCTACCTTCCCTTGTATTTTCATCGAGTGCCCCTTGGCAGACACAGAAGAATAATGCATGGGAAGAATCCATGTACAAGAATATGCCACCAACCGTCTTCTCCTCTTCTGGTCGACTTCTCACAGTCGAAAGTATGGTCGCAGCCGCCTCAAACCCTGAAGACGTTTCGTCTAATGTTGTGGCCGCTCTCACCTTTGATGAGGGTATACTTGTGGTGTCTTGCCGGAATCAGTCCCCGCATTTGGATGTCGACAACTGCACGGATACTGGTTCCCTGCTGTTTCCACCATCATCTAATTTTCAAGTGGGCCCACAAGTATATGCAACGACAGCAGGGAACGCTGCCGATTCTCAGATCCTGAGAGACAAAGTTCTTCAGATTTCATTCATGCTATGGGAACGTGCTAGTGGGGGATTGGGAACGGGCGCAATCCTCCCCCTCCCTCCCTCACACTTGGCTCGGCATGTCGCCGATCACTTGCAAAGGCCGACTCAACAAGTGTCATCTGGTAAAATTCTGGCTGTAAGTGTGCCCTAATGGTTTCTTGTTGATTCATGTTGATTTTCTTACGCATTCAATATCTTACACGTCCGCGACAGTCGCAGGTCCTGGTATGGGACGCATCCTCGATCTGGCGCGTGGATCCCTCAGGTCAGTTTTGGAAGTGCCGAGTGGCCGCGATCGGTCGATCCCACCATACTGTCGAAACTGCCTTCGTCGAAAAGTATAAAGAAAACCTGAGCCTCAACGAAGCGATGCTTCTTGCCGTGGAGGCCATCCAACGCGTCGTGCCAAAGGAGCGCACATTGTTTGGGATCGTAGTACGGAATGACAAGACAACATCGCTTTTGACTCATGACATGCTGACGTGTGCAGGAAAGTAGCTTCACCATTTGAATGTTGCTGGTGGAAACCTGGATGCGATTATCACTTTCTTCGTTCTCCAGTTTGAAAGTCACGTGTTTGTGTCGGTTCTCTCAATGACTCGGCTGGTGCTTTCCACCACGTCGGGATCAAAGAAGGTCTGCTTTGCTCGAATGAACAAAAAAACTACTCCAGTACAGAGCAAGGTTACGCAAGTAGGCAAAGTCAGACTGGTAGTTGGTCCGAGTGACGTTGATTTGTATGGGATGCTCACACAGGACTGGAAAAGTCCATTGTAATCGTTGACAATAACGTACTGGAGTTGAGCAAGCGGATCAACCTCACCTAAGTGACGTTGCCTATTTCGTACTGCCAACGACGCAGTTCACCAGAGTCGCATCCCATGCCACACCAACGGGCGTGCATGTACTGAAAAAAGCGAGGTGTGCTAAGTGATGTAACTAAAAGCTATACATGACGATTTTCGTCGATTAAAACATAAACAAACGCACGCATGGGAAACGCGACAATAGCGTCATCAATATCAAGGGTCTACGATCTGTTCAGGTCTCCGCTTCCATGTCCGAATCCAAGCTCTTGCTCAACTTCTTGCCTGCTTCTTCGTCGTCGTACTCAAGTTTCTTGACCGGCTCGCCTTCGTCCGATTCTTCAACTCCAGTAATGTAGCCAGAAGCTGGATCCCACCAGGTTTCAAAAATGCCGTCTACTCCATCCGTGTCACTCACAGCAGGCAGGTAACCATGGTCGTCATCGTAGCCAGGATCGCCTTCCTTGGTAGTCTTCCCCATGTAGGTCTGAAGCACATACATGAGAAGAGTCACAGCGCCCATGGAAAAGTACCCAATCATGAATTGCAAAGGCGAATCGTTGTCAATACCATTGGTGCCGGAAGTGAAGTTGCTGAAAGCCTGGCTCTGATGAATGATACCGGCTCCAGCAAAGACGGCCGCAATGCAGCAAAAGATTCCAGCTCGAAGCCAGCGGCGATCAGTGGTGTAAACAATAATTGCCACCCAAAACAAGCATGAGAGGGCGCTCCCCTTACTCATAGCAATTGCTCCGTAGCTACTAATCTCGGGGCTAAAATTGGTGTAGATGTAGTCACAGACGCCGAAAAAGATACCAAAGAAGATCGCCCCGTGATGGCGCTGTGGAATGTGCTTCGTGCACTCTTCGCAAATCATGAGACCGAAAATCATAATGATAGGGCCAATCGCGATTGCCGGAATGAGACTGAGAATGACCGGCACTATTCCAGATAAACCCAAAATGAGGTAGATGGTACCGTTCATGATGGAGTACCCGGTTCGCGCCCCGACTCTCTTGTGGACAGGATGTCCGATGTACACAACAGTACCGAAGGGACTTCCAAGGATAGCACCAACAAGAGTGCCGAGCCCATCGATGATCATCGTCTCACGGATGTTGTAAGGGTCGCCTGCCTTTTGAGCAGAAACTAGGCACATCATATCACCAAAACTTGCCGCGATCGAAAAGGGCAAGACGATGCCCATGTAGGGGCCAATGTCAGCAAATCCCTCGTAGAAAGCACCTCCGATCCATGCTCCTCCTGCAACAGGAGAGGCAACTTGGGTGTTGAGACCGTAAGCCCACCCAGCGGCAACACCGAAAATCACAACCGGGAGGGCTTCAGGAACGTAAAAGCCATTGGCAATGTGAAAGCGACCAAGGCCGTAGTACTGGGTAAAAATCAAGAAGACAGGGATGAGTCCAATGGCAGGCGTTTCAAAGTTTGGAAGAATCTGATTGAGCGCAAGCCAAGTAAATCCAATACCAGCCAGAGGGACCAACATGGCTGCCACTGGAAAAATTTGCATGAGGAGCTCTCCGAAGAAGCCCAACACGATGTTGATCAAACCTGTCAAGAAGTTTGCAGTAACGCAGACTTTCCATGCCAGTTCGACCCGATCATTTTCTTCTTGCACGACGTCGCATCCAGTGTCCGGGCATACAGGGGTGTACGAGTAATATACTCCGTAGATGATCCCGAAGACGAAAGGAAATCCTCCTGTAGTGTTCAGTCCGTATGGCTGGGCGGTAAAGGGCTTGTTGTAAAACTTGGCCATGCGAATTGCCTGATAAGTGTAGTACACATTGCCAACGAAAAGCATGATTCCGGCCGCAGGGAAAATGCGACTGTAAACAATTTGAGGCAAGAGAGTTGAGGTTGGACTGAGGGCTAAGATGGCTGACGATAGGCCTAACAATGTAGACATATTATCAAAGAACAGGGAGAACAGGGATACGAAGTCTCCCGCGGCAAAGGTGATGCCACGGAAGTTCGGCACGTTCTCCAGCGTCATGGTAAGTCTACTCGTCTTCGCTAGCCTCTGATCTCAAAACGAGGATTTTTGTGTGCGCGATCTTGTTCAGAAGCCATGCTCTCTTTCGAACCGAACAAGATACTTCTCTGAATCCAGGAGCATTTTAGAATCTTGAAATGAGTTCCGCCCGGGATACTCTAACTTTCATGCCGAACAGCATACTTCTCTGTTTCCACGAGCAGTTTGGATTCTTCTCTACTCAAAACTTGAGTTGCACTTGAGACATGACGACATGACATGTACCTACTGCGTTCCTGTACATAAGCGCTTCCTTGACATTGTCTCGAGTCGTATCTTACATTGATACGTTGACATACTATCAGTGAGAGCCTGTAGGGCACATGCCAGGAATTCAAACAAATAGTGGTATCGGCCATAGAGTTCATACGTCATAATACTGTACCCGGAGCCCAGAATTTTACTGCATTGAGAATGCAATACAGATGCCCGACAACCGACACTATCATAACAGTGCAGTTAAAATTTGATTATATATATTATATATGATTTACATGTACGTGTACATAGATGTGTGTTTCACATGTAACGGAGAAGCACAAAATCGTCCAGAAATGGGGTGTAGGGATTATGAGCAACGCTTGCGCCTTATCACTCTGGGGCAGTATGATTAAAATCGGAGAACGTCTCTCATCTGCAAATCACATACCGGTAGATGATTCAAAAATGTCCGATGGCGAACTCTCCTCGGAAGATTCCAAACCATGAACTCGTACTATAGTACTTGAGGACTGGAATGGTTTTGCACTTAGATAATCTGCATTTATCATACCGACAATCTAGATGAATCAAAAAGTTTCAAACTCCGCAAGGGATTGTTGTCTTTTTGTGATACACTTCCTTCAATAAACTGCGAAGTTCAGGATGCAATGCGATGACGTATGCAACTTCATTTGTATGTATGTACTCTCCTCTTACGTCAGTAGACTGGTGCTGGGGTAGTAGTAGTACACAGTAATTGACACCGCACACGTGTTCCAAAGTTCAAAAGATTCACAAATGGCAACAGCGATCAAAACCTGTAGTCATGGTGTGTTAGTAACTTCGGTAGCATTGAAATGTATCCGTAGATAAGATATATCAAGACAACGATAGTTAGTAACTAAACAATCTTTTGGTTCTTCTTTGAAGAGTCAGAAGGTGCGCAAGTACAACTAGTGCCAATCTAGTTTGTGGTTATGTTTGTTTAGCATCCCTGCTTTGCAGTTAGGATTGGAGGCTTTCTATTCATCTGGCAATACTGAAAATGATGCCAACATGTCAATTCTTTCAAGGTAGGCAAAATGGAGAGGTTACATGTGATATTAATACATGCCATTCAATGAACAACAACCCCTTACACAGCTTCAGTAAGCCAACATAGTTGTCCTTGCAGGAGGGATGGCACCAATTGTCAAGTTGTACTGCAATTGGTGGCATTCAAATGCAATACTACTATGAATGCATCTGCCAAGCATTGAATGAAGGCCTCTGAGGAAGAATCCATGTAGATTCTTCACTTTTCACCCTCCATAGAAATGCATTGGATGTGAATTGTCAGCATCTTGGCTGGCTCTTTAGCATTGCATTCTTGCAGGATGCTTTACACCATTCATCATAGGATCAAACATGCCTACTACCATTGACTTTTGAGCAAGCAATCCACACTCCCTGTCTCACTTTTGTTGATGCAGGATTCCTACTTAGAAACAACATCAGAGGGCTGGCTTAGAGATGCAAAGAATGGGGTTATATGGCTTGATCATGCGTCTCAATTGGAATCATGACACTATCTAGTTATTTTTTATGCATAGTACTACCCATTGATATTTGTGCAATTTAATGCACAATCCCCTCCCCACTATTCATTCTGATGCACTATATATTTAAACTAACAATTTGGTTTTACAGTCCACATTATCATCTTCACCATCCAATCTGTTGATTGATCCAGCAATTTCAGGTAAATATACAATGGACATAAATGAAATGAACAAGGTGGCTGTTCACCTGTCACATCATTACATCTTTTAGTACTGGTAGTAGTAAAAAACACAAGTAACAGTAAATTAGCAGGTTCGTTAGTTAGTAGTTGACTTTACTAAGGATGAGGTGCGTTACTAGTTATCCAAGTAAACGTAGCTTTAGTAGGCTAGCTACTTTAGTAGTCAAACCTACTGGCGGACTTACTGACAACTAACACACCCTGCCTGTAGTAGCTACTTGTCCAGTATAGTTCGTACTCTAGTAGAGGAATGTTGAGAGAATAGAAATTTGCTGGCCTGCACATGTTTGTGTTGAATCCATTTTTGTCCACAAGCAATAGACAGACCCCGGCTCCGAGTCTGTGGACTTTGCAGAGCTGGGCAATGCAATTGTATGGCCACAGCACTGGTTCAACCCCTGCAACATTGCAGTACTACCTTGCTCCATTTGTCACAGTAATCATCATACTTTGCATACTACCCATAATAAATCTGCAATGGTTTTCATCCCAGTACTATCGGTAGTTCTGGAGTAGTTTCCTCTTGAACATGATAGCATCAAAGATCAGAAGATAACCAAGCTACCTTGATTGGTTAGGATGTGTAATTTGATCCATGCTGTCATGGTCAAATGCATCCTGAAGGTCATCACCAACAGTCAGTTCAACTAAGACAAAGAGAAACCCAAAAACCATCAACCAATAAAGAGGAGAGAATACACCAGGAGGGATAGAGCTTCCTCACCTTGTAACTAGATCTCCAGATGATTTGCTGATCCTTTATTTGAATTATGAATGCTGCTGGGTGGGTTGTTGTCAATGAGGATGGTGGTAATGACAGTACCTTGGATTGAGGAGTGAAGAGCTTTCCACCACCTAAGCTTCAAGTGAGTTGTCTAGAGAACATGGAGTGGCTGGACATCACTTGAAGTAGGTCATGGTTGGAAAGCTGAGCAGTCTGCACCATTGCAGCATGCCTTATCTTCCTTGTCCCATGCATCATCACGGATACTGAAACTGCTTTTGCCTTCCTGGTGATCTGTAGTATACTAACCAAGGCTACCATCTTTTGCAATATCTTGCTTCTTGAGGATGCCAACCTTTCTGGGAAAGTGGTCCTTGGGAGATTTCATCATGACAAGTGACTGCAATGGTTTGTTGTATTTTGTTGGCATAGATAAGGAGCAAGTGCTCCTGGATCATGATGGGTAAACATGCTGCTCTTGATAGTACATTGAAAAAATGAGCTCAACATTGGGCAGACAGCCAGGAAAGGCATGAGGCTGATCCTTATCAAATGATAAAACTAAACCTTAACTGCTCCAAAACTGTTTTTTTTGTTGCATTTAAAAAAGGGGAAATTACAATTTAGTCCTTTTTTTAAAGATTTTTCAAAGTAGTACAATGACTTACTATATTAGAATGTTGCTTTTTACTATTTAGTACAAATACGTTTGCACTTACAATATAGTCCATTTCTTTTGCCCACTTTTTACAATTTAGTCCATAATCACCAAAAATCCAATTTCCACGCCTGCCATCTTCACTTCCCACGAAATGAATGGTACCCCGTCCTGTAGAAGACATCAAAATGAACATCATTGCCGTCGCATTTTCCTCAAACATTTCATTTCCAATGTGTTCACATCTCACTTATACTATTCAGAACTTTATACTTATGAATGATGTTGACTGTGGTCATAATTGTTGACCACAGAGGTCTGTTGCATAAATGGCTCTTCATCTATGATGTCATTGTGGTGCTACCAAATTTCAGGTGTGCACGACAACAGTGTTTGACGTACTGCCTCATACACAGTAGCGTTGACTTCATTGTTTGGAGGCAACTGCATCGAACACAGAGAATGGAAAAAATCTTTGCACTCTCATCTGTCATCACCACTCGCTCCCCTCAAACCAAACTTCTTGGCAATGTTGTCTTTACGAAAGCCTTCTCGTCATGCGCGAACTCAGTTGTTTCCTGGAGATCCCCGTTTTGGAGTTGTCATCAAACCGCCGGCAAGTGATGTTGAATGTCTCAAAAAAAGAGCTTTTCTCAGTACTGCTCATCTTGACTACATCATCAACCTTACAACTTTACTGCCTGACTCGACATTGTCACATACAGTACCTGCTGTTGAACCGTTGCTGGGTAGTCTTGGTGCAGAGGCATTTATATCATCAATGAATCTAACTGCCTCAATTAAAAGGGAACAAGCGAGAACAAAGAATGATTGGAAAGCATACCAGAATCACATTCGCAAGATTCGCACCAAGTTCAAGAATGTTCTCAAATACCATGTCAAGGATGGCGATTTCAAGCATATTCTCGATGAAAACATCGAGGATGTCCCACAGAGGCTTATTATTCCAATTGTTCGGGGGGCCACCTGATAGTCCCGGACATTTCTTTGTGGCATGCTTTGACTTTTCGGTAAATGATCCAAAATTCTTTGTGAACGTGTGTTTCTACGACTCTATGGAGCGCGCACGAACAAGAATTCATCGTTCCAGTACTGCTGCTGAAATTGTCGAGAAGGTCAACTTCTTCTTTAAGTTCTACATTCTTCATGAAGCCAAATATCAGTCCCTACACCAGTCAGATGTCGACGTTCTTCAACGCGCACAATACAAAGAATGTCCTCGGCAGAACAATGGATACGACTGCGGAATCTTTACAGTCGCTGTCGTGTTACATCTCCTTGAACGAAAAGAACAAGTTGATGAGATGTCTTTCACTCAAAGTAATGTCACAGAAGGTAGGAAACACTTGGCGACGGCTTTGATTAATGCAAAATCCCCTTCACGTGAGCAGATTCGTGGCGTTTTCAGGAAATGCTTCCCTCTGCTCTTTGTCACCGAGGAGGGAAACAGTAGTGTCCCAACCATCGATTGTACTGAGGATCAGGATACACTATTGAGTGTTCCCTTGCAGGTCTGTGGTGCTGCCAACGACATCAAGGAGACCACCAGTGTGGACGAGGATGAGGACAACATAGCACTCCGGGTGAGAGACACGAAAGATTTGGCAACTCTGACTGCTGATGTGTTTCCTTCGAATAACAGAAACATAAGTAACGAGGCGAAGGTAAAGGACGACAACGAAGAATTTTTTGACACCATCGACACTGACACTGAATCCCAGATGGAAGATGCTGCTGCTTCAAAGACAGAGAATGAAGATAGTGTTAGCGCTCTTTCAGGCGACACTACCTTCTACGACCGTATGAAGGAAGCAAAGTTGCAGTGCTTTCCAACACTGGAAGCTGTGAATCCTATTGTCGAAGCTTATGAAGTTTGGACTGGGAATTACTTGCGCATCAAGAGGTCAATCAACGACAAATTTCGTGTGTACGAATGCCGCGAGCATCTGGGGTGTCCTTTCCAAATTCGTATCTCCCGCCGACGAGCCGATGGAAGTTTTGTGGTCTCGAAGATGAAGACCAAACACAGTGACGTTCGCCGCCCAGCAAAGGCAAAAGATGGGCGGAAATGGAAGAAGCGTCGCCATGCAATGCTGAATGACATTGTCGTCAAGGTTCTAAAAACGAAGGATGCTGGTGATCCGACACCGAACGACGTCATCAAAACCGCAGCAAACGAATGCGGTATAATTGTCCCTTACATGACGGCATACCGTGTAATAACAACCGATGCCGGGGTAGGACGGAGATTAATTGCAAAGAGTTTTGAGCAGATTACCCCGTACGTAGAAGCCATGAAGAAATGCAACCCCAAGTCGGTCATCGGATGCACAAAGAGCGAAACCAACGAGTTGGTTGATGTCTATTTCTTTCCTGGTTTTATGAACGAGGCTCTGAAGTTTGTGCGACCTGTTGTTTCGCTTGACGCAACTCACCTGCGCAGCGAGTACAAGGGAACACTGTATGTCGCATCTGTGTTGTCAGGAAACAATGATGTGTTTCCCATTGGACTGATGATATCTTCTGGTAACGAAGATGGAGCAACATGGACGAAGATGCTAAGGCTTCTCAAGCAAGCATCTCCTATCCTTAGTGGACGTTCATTTGTCTTTATTTCGGATCGGGATAAGGGTCTCAAGGCTGCCCTGGACGATGTTTTCCCAAGGAATTCGGAGTTTAGCTGTGCTAAGCACATAGAATCCAACGTGACCCAGCGGTTTGGGAAACAGTGTGGGCGCTATGTTATGGCGATGGCCAAGACGTATTCTGCGAGGAATGCTGCTAATATGCTGGATCTGGTGCGCCAAATAAAGCCCAGCGCTGCTGCCTACATTGAAAGCATTGAAAGCGGCAGTGTGCTCTGGAAATGTTCACAATGGATTGCTTTGCAACACTCGAACTTGCCCCCTCGATACGGAATTGTTACATCCAACACGAGTGAGAGCGTGAACAACATGTTCTCAGAGGCTCGGGATCTGGCATGGATGGAAGCTTTAGAAAAGATTGTTGACATTATGTCGACAAGGATTGGTGATTGTCGAACAAAGTATTTGAAGCGTGAGGATTCGGAAGTTGTTCCCCGTGTCGCTCAGATTTTGAAAGCACGTTGGGATGCTGCAGCATCCATGGCAGTGATGGAGATTGAACTTGGGTGTGGTGAATTCAAAGTGACATCATCAGAGTATGGTTCCACTGCTGACGAAGGCGAGCATGACATTGTCCTCTCCGTCGCCCACGGGTCACCAATGCACCAGCAAAGTATTCACATCATAAGGCCTGGTGTACAATGGTGTTCGTGTGGGGCATGGCAAGATTGTATGTTTCCCTGCCGGCATGCCTGTGCGGTGTACAGAAAGTGGAAAGAAGTTGACTTCAATTATGTATTGACCAACTTGGTTGACAAGAACTACACCTTTGCGAACGTCAAAAGTACCTTCAAGAGAAACGTCTTCCCAGTCACATTGGATGGCATTAAATATGATGGTGTTACAAAACCACCTCTTGTTGTGGCACGGCCGTCAGGTCGGCCACGGACCAGAAGGATACGGAGACGAAGCGAGTTCCTGGCGGCAGAGGATTCACCTGTCGTTTGTTCAAATTGTGGCATCAGAGGTCATAACCGAAGAACATGCACTAACCCAGCACGGGAAAGAACCGACTTGATCACAAATTCATAGTTTGTAGTAGAAGCTACCTACTAGCTGCTAAGTTACGAAATAAAAGTGTACTACTATGGAGATTACTCCATGTCATCTCATGATCATTGTTGCTGTAAAAGTGGGCGATGCAGCCAATAATGAAGTCAACGCTACTGTGTATGAGGCAGTACGTCAAACACTGCTGTCGTGCACACCTGAAATTTGGTAACACCACAATGAGATCATGAACGAAGAGCCATTTATGCAACAGACCTCTGTAGTCGGAAATTATGACCACGATCAATAGCATTCATTAGTGTAAAGTTCTGAATAGTATAAGTGAGATGTGAACACATTGGAAATGAAGTGTTTGAGGAAAATGCGACGGCAATGATGCTCATTTTGATGTCTTCTACAGGACGGGGTACCATTCATTTCGTGAGAAGTGAAGATGGCAGGCGTGGAAATTGGATTTTTGGTGATTATGGACTAAATTGTAAAAAGTGGGCAAAAGAAATGGAAATGTAAGTGCAAACGTATTTGTACTAAATAGTAAAAAGCGACATTCTAATAAAGGAGGGAGTAAGTCATTGTACTACTTTGAAAAATCTTTAAAAAAAGGACTAAATTGTAATTTCCCTTTAAAAAATTGATTCTTCAAGACATGATTACCGGTAGTGGCACTGACTGTGCCTCCTTGGAAAGGTCGCCCGCCAAATATCTGACAACTACTATTCTTTTTTTTCTACAGGCGCGTCGACGTCCAATTTAATTCCTAAAGAGCAGTGGCGCGTTGCGCGTTATCATACCTCATTCCGATGTCCCGTGGTGCTCTCTCATCGATCGTACATAGGAACATAGGACATAGGCATTTTGCTCAGCTGACGACAGCCCCGGCGACAATGCAGAATTTCGTTGATGCCGACCCGTATCAATGGCCCTACAATGGCAACCTTCATCGCAGTAACACCTGTTTGGTTGTGATCGACATGCAGGTTGACTTTTGTTCCAAGGGCGGATACGCAGACTCCATGGGATACGACGTTGAACTTCTTCGCAAGCCTATCGAACCTATTCGACGGGTTCTGGACTGCATGCGGAGCCAAGGTTATCACGTCCTATTCACTCGAGAAGGTCACCGCCCGGATCTTTCTGACCTCAATGAGAATAAACGTTGGCGTACGTCGCGTGGAGGAGCCGAGATTGGCAGTCCTGGGCCTTGTGGCCGCTTCCTTGTCCGAGGTGAACCAGGCTGGGACATTATTCCTGAGCTTACACCTCGGCTTGGGGAACCCATTGTGGACAAACCAGGACGAGGGAGCTTCGTTCACACAGATTTGGATTTGTTGCTCCGATCTAAATCCATTTGTAACCTCATATTCACGGGTGTCACAACTGACGTCTGTGTCCACTCCACAATGCGCCACGCCGATGATTTGGGGTATGAATGCCTACTATTGGAAGATTGTTGTGCCGCTACGGTGCATGAAAACCACGTTTCCGCCGTCAACACGATCAAGACTGAGGGTGGAGTCTTCGGATCGGTGTCAGACAGTTCCAAACTAATCGCTGCATTAGCGTCTTGAGAACATTTTGCAAACCTCGCCAAATGTCTAACCCCTTTTGATGCATTCGCCTGAGCTGGCGCCAAGCAATGGAGCAGCCTCGCCTTTAGCTGAGGCGAACCGTGCTACTGGGCAGGCTCTTGATTGTGCGAGGTTAACACTCTGCACCGCCCTTTGTCCCTGTCTTCAAAGTTTAACCCTGCATGTCGTCGACGAACGTGGTCAATTACCGTGAAAAGCCTCGTAATTTGGACCACTCCTATGCATGTACAGTTCAAGATTTGACAAGTAAAAAAAGAATTAGGTTATCAAACAATCCGTAGCCCATGAGCCCATGATCAGAGTCCGCGATGCTACTGTGAGTTCTACTGTCGCGTTCTAAGGTTCTAGTACATACCAGGCACCACGTATGGTACATTGTTGCTGTAGGTCTACTATACTACCGGTAGTAGAAACTCGAAAATCACTTCAATGCAGCAGCACAGAAATCGATCACATCAGGATCAGCAATCAGCTTTATCACCTCAAACACGGCAGGTGCATTCCGACGACAGACTTCGAAAAGATTTCCTTCAAACAATGTCATACAACGGCATTGGTCTATCCTCGGTTCGAGGATCTGCAACATCTGGTCATGTCCAAGCGAATCGCGGTCACGTGAACGCCAATCGTCTCCGTCGTCAGCAGGAGCGCAATTCTCAAAGCAATTCACGACCCACGTTCAATCCAGTCTCGTCTGCGGCACGCCAGCAAGGTCACGCCGAGATTCAAAAACATGAAGAACGCAGACGTATTGAAAATGAGTTGCTGGAACTTCAAGAAGAAATGGAAGACGCTGGAAAACTGTCGCCGGAGGAGATTAATGAGAGGATTGGCCGGGAACGAACTAGGTTGATGAACAGACTTGAGGGAAAACATGAACAAGGAAATCGCATGCATCAGGGGCAACCACAATCTAGAGGCCAGAGATGGGATCGACGGAAGACAGCGGCGAATCAGATCCTCAAGACACAGCAAAGCGATCGCTTGGGATCTGCCTTGGGCATTCAGCGAGATGCGCACGTAGAAGGCCAGGCGTTCGACATTGATTTCCAGCAACAGAAAAAGGTGGCACGACAGGCACGATCAGAGCAGGAGAAAAAACTGGTGGAGGAGCAAGAGAAGAGGTCCAGGAAGGAAGCCAAGGCGCAAGCTAAGGAAGTCAAGAAGCATGGGGGAAGAAAGCGTCGTTCCGCTGAAAGCGACAGTTCCTCGGATGAAAGCAGTGGGTCGTCATCGTCGAATTCAACTTCCGAATCAGGCAGAGAGCCGAAACGCAGACGGCGTAGCGATTCCTCTTCTTCTTCTAAATCTAGTTGAGAATTTCCTTCGCCTTTATTGTATGATTAGCTGTTCGAACACGAACGTATTCTCTGCGCATATCCTAAACGTGCTGTCTCTTTGCTGTGGCGCCTCTATCACTGCGGTGGCCTTGCACTCGCCGTTTGCGGCGTTCCTTCTCAGCGATCTGTTTCTCAATCTTCTTTTTCGCAGCCGCGGCAGGGTCGGAAATCTTTTCTGCCGCAAGATCGTCCTTCCTTTGGTCACGTCTCTCCCTAGCCTTGACCTTGACCTTGGCCAACGCTGGCAAATAATCAGCGTCACAGCGCTCCTCCAGCATCGAGAGTACTTCTTTTGCAAGCTCTGCCTCCGAAGAGAATTTTTCGGTCCCCAGGTGATTTTTCGCACCTGCCGCCTCAATCATAGCGCGGTGCATCGGCTCTATGATAACGTCCAAGTATGGACTGATCATTTCTGCGCCCCCACCATGACAGAGGGCTGCAAAACACTTGAAGATAGCTTTTCGTCGAAGGGTTCCTTTTCGTCTGGCAATGTTGGCCAATCGTGTCAACAACCACTTGACTGGCTGCTTACCCTCGGCTTCGCCAGTAGCGTAACAAAGGCCTGGGTTGCTATCCATGGCTCGTGCAAGCCATGTTAGGGATTTAATTGCAAGCTCAGACAATTCTGTGGACATATTTGATTCTTCCTCGTCCAGATGACTGCAGAAGTTCGAAGCAAGATCGTAGAGCGACCCTTTCCTCTCTGTAACAAACGAAAGGTCATTGTCCTTCCTCGAGATGTCAACGGGATCGTGCTTTTGCAATTGCTCTCCGACAATGCGGGACGAGATCATTCTGACCCACAGGTGCGGATGAGAGAGTTCCAATAAAACTGCAGACCACAATCCGTTATGATCAGAGCACTTGGATGGATTCAAGTTCATGACTTTTTCCAGGCTAACAAGAGCGAAGTAATGCTCTTCCCAATCAGCATCGGTGCTCTCGAGGCTTGCTTGCAAGCATCCCAATATACGTGACGTGCCGCCGTTTTGAGTCAAAATATCCTTTCGACCTTCGGCGAAAATGCCAAATAGTTGAAGTGAGGCCCTACGAAGAGCTCCACTATCCCCCTTGTGCCATCGCAGAACGTATTCGTAGATAGAGAAAGCAACGCTGCCAGATATGCGACAGGTCAGTCTTTTCAGACAATCGGAGACGGATTCTCGACATTCTGCGGAATCATCATTCACCAATTGAAGGACAAGTGGAAGGAATATGAGTTGCACTTCTTCGTCAATCAGATCGAGTGGAAGCCTATCAAGCAACGTGAAGATTAAACGAATCGCCGACATTCGACCTTCTTTGTGCTCGTACTTGGCATTGAGCATCGCTTGCCTCAAATGTTGCTCAAACCGTTTTTTGGAGAGTGGGTACTCCACGAGGAAGTAAACAACGACATTGCAACATTGCTGAGGGAGGTTCGGTTAGAATCATAACTCATTTCGTCCAAGGCAAGGCATACATGACACTTACATCACGAAAACTCTCACGATGACTTCGGACTGAAAGGTCCAGAAGTGTTTCCATGAGATCATACAGTTCAGGCGACGCAAATCGCTGGGACAGCAGGGCTTTTACAGTTCCAAGTGCAGCATTTGAATCGTCGAATGCCATGACGGATTCTTTTAAGAGTGAGACAAGCACTATCATCTGGTCTTCAGACAGAGACAAAACAGCGTTTTGCGTTCCTGATTCCCGACTCGAGGTGTCAAGCTGCTTGTCAGCGACTTGGAGTTTCAGTATTGTCGTCAATGCTACCAGACACGTCTGCGTCATTTCTTGGTTTGCGCCGATAATTGCCTCGCCTTGAGATAGGATATCGATAATTTTAGCGCCGAGGGGCTTTAGAACGTCTGGAGAAGGCTCGACACCCCTTTTCAGCAGAAGCGCAATACAGCGAATAGCCAGCGTCGTGACAACATTTTCTCTGGTCTCACATACGCATGTCGTCAACAATGTTAGAAATGGCGACAGCCTAGATTCAAAATCACCAGTGTTTGGATGGTTCTTGCATTTAAGAGTTGCGAGCAAAAGGTTCAAGCCGAATTCAATGGCACACACTCCTGCAGGACTATTGATCTGGTCAATGTGCTTTGTTGGAGCATGTCTGGCAGAGCCCGTTAATTTTGGAGCCTGGGCCCCATCCTTCACTGCGGAAAGTTTCGCTTGATCAGCGAGTTTGCGATCCATCGCACCTTTCGCGTTCTGAGGAGCTGCTAAAGATCTTGGTTGCCAAACAACCACGGTACGCTTGGACGATGACATTCGAGAGTTTCCACTCGACAGTGGATCACGGTGCATCGACCATTCTACTACTGGCGCAATAGTTGCGTACGCAAATTGGAGCAAGTCATTTGCGCATGCGCTCTCGTTGCGAGCCAACCCTGTGATGATTCGCCGAAGACACTCCTTGACCTTTTGGATAGATTTTGTAGAAATTGTCTCGTCCTTCAGTTTCTCGAAAAAAGGCTTTACCACGTGATGCACAGAGCTGCCGCCGCTAGACAGATTTGAATCATTTGCGGAGGGCTTAAACAATAGCAGCTGACAGATCATTTCCACCGAATCAAGATACTTCGATCCCGCAGCTTCTTTAACCAATTTCTTCGGCGCCCCGTCGTCATCACGACGTTCAGAAGCAACCCCAAACATGTCTTGAAAGATCAAGTCCATCATGGCAGGAATGCATCGATCGAAGTCCAGGGCAATCGCCAAGTTCTCCTTCGGTGGGGCGTAAACCTTCGAGAGATGGAATAGAATGTGGTGTAGGGTAGCGCTTCGTACGTGAAGTTGGTACCCTTCGGTGAGTGTTACTGCAATTGATCGAATGACCTCCGATAAATATGCTGGTCCCATTTCGACAACCATTGCAGCCAATGCCTTTCTAGCAAGCTCTCTGACGTTCGAGTCTCGGTTTTTCAAAGAATCGCAGACGATGGCCAAGAGCCGAGGAAGCCTCTTTTCAAAGTAGTCAGATGGGAACTTCTTGAGTAGCTTCAACAAGGCCAAAACCACGTTCGGCCTTATTGATCGAGTGGTTTTCCCAAAACGATCTCGCTTCTCATTCACCATCAGGCTCTCCACCTTCGGAATCACACGTTTCTCCAGTGCTCGCCAGACAGCTGTTTCTTGGTTGGTGGTAGAGTCAGTGACAAACAAATCAAAATGAAAGCCATCAAGGAGAGCACAAATCATGCCGATGATAAGCCTCTCCTGATTAGGATGGCGGCTGAACTGATTAAGAGCTGTCCAAAGGACTGCATGGTACTTGCTCCAGGATAGATGCCTCCCAAGCGCCCCGACCGTAGCGATGCTCTCCTGCGCTAGGCCTTCCTCAAGGCTAGACTTGCACTCGTAGATAGGAAAGGTCACGAGGGGCAAGATAACATTCGAAAGCGAGTTAACTGAAAGCAAACTGCCTGAGCCTTCGAGACCGTTTAGACTATTGCGCAAGCGCTGAAGAGCGCGGCTTCGCCGGTGGCTCTGCACATGCAAGATGTTGAGGAAGAAATCAAGATCAGGATTCTCCTCGCAACCGAGAATGCTTAGGTCGCCATGTAAGTTCTCCGAGCTGCAGTTTGCATATGTTTTAGAAACTTCAGCAATCAAAGAAATTGCGTGCCGACGAATTTGCTCATTCGAGTTTCTGAGTGCACATCGTACACCCGGCATGACAGCTGTCTCGACAAACTTCGACCACGGCGTTTCTGGTGCGCCAACGTTTTGGGGATTTGTTAGCGAAGATGATGATATCAAGTGGCGAAGGGCCTTGAAAGCGGAACGGCTCACAACCATGTCATCTTGTTGCAAGAGGGCAAGACAGGCGTAAACAATCGGAGTCAAAAATTTCGGTTCGCTTTTGGCTGTGTCCAACATACACTCCTCGGAAGACGACCTAGTCAACAATGACGCCCAATCCGTTGACAAGGTAGAATCGTATAACCCAGACAGCGCAGGGATCACTCGGTCGTAGTCCATTTCGTCGACTCGCTTTGTGTGAACAGCCAAATTTCTTGAAGTAAGCGAGTAGTACGATCCAGAGCCGGATTCATTCCCTTGCACCCTGAAATCACCCTCATCGTTTCGGTCACTTCGCGTCGTGCTAACGGCGACAATCTACTCAATTGTCATAGCTTAATAGCTTTGACAGCGACGAGTAATGAGCCAACGCTGTAGGGACGTCGACTTTCGGGAGAAGCACTGACACAATTCTAAGCACGTTCAATTTGTCTGCTTCTTGGCTTCGTCGATGGCCTAAAAATTGGACCAGAAGGTTTGAAAGTGTGTTGAAGAGCTCAGTTTGCACATCCTCTCGCTCGTTTGCTGAAGGCAGGAATCTTCCGTCAAGTAAAACATCAGCTACCTTGCGCAGAACCAAAAGTTCTTTCGAAAGGGTCTTGCTGGATTTCATTGCCGTGGAAGGAACCGCTGCAGACGCTCCGTCATCATCTCCGCCGAATCTTGATCAAACTGTCGCAGAAGCAGAAGCACGTGACTGCCGATGAGGTCGTCGCAGACGACATCTGACGGGGAGGAACTGGGTGAGTTCATCAAATTCAGCACGAAGTCAAGTGCAGCATCAAGCGCCTTGTCGTCGCTCGTCGGGCCGATGCACAAAATAACGCTTTCGACAGCAGCCCGGTGTGTTTCAATATCGGTCTGAAACCCTGATGCGACGACAGAACCACAAGTAAGGAAAGAATCGAAGGCGAACTGCTACTTTTCGCAACGATATCTGGTAGCGTTGTGACGGCAGCCGACATTCCTTCCACAGGGCATCGAAATAAGGCGTGAAATCGATTGATGGCGCGAATTTGTCCATTAATGCTGCGGTACATCGAAATGATAACGTTTTCACAGACCTCAATCGTTGCGAATCCCCGCGATTGTCAGCATCAGTCTCGGACATTTTCCTTCCGTTGCAACATCGACTTCTTCAGATTGAACCACCGAAGGGCACGTCATGATCCCAAGTAGAATGGGCATAAAGGAGGCAATATAACGATCAAGGCTGCTCCCAAGTTGCGCGACCAGGACAGAGAGGAGATTTAGAAATCCCTCGTGGCGCTGAATGGAATGTTTTCGCAATGCAGCTTCGGAGACGTGCTAAAGGCGTTGAGTACAGCCTCTTGGTACGCTGCTGTGCTAATTTCCTCACATTTCAGGTCAATGGAAGCCGGCATGTAATTTCGGATCATGAGATATATCATGGGGAACAATTCAATACCTTCCAACTGAGACAGTGATGAGACGATAGCCTTACGCCGGGCCAAAGGCGAGTCCTTGGACTTAACTCCTCGCATCGAAGAAGTCGACAGGCGCCCAAACAGGATTCGCTCAATTATTGGCAGGATGTGTTCCCTGTGTTCCGCGTGGACGGTCTCGCTTTCTTTTGACAAATTAAAGTCAAGTAGGGCGTCTCTTAGACCCCCTTTCCTCAGCAGGTGCTGTAATTTCTCCGAGTACTGGGAAACATAGGAAAACTTAAAATTGATGAGGCACGTTAACGACGTTCCAGCAACTGCTGCATCCTGATGGGAGAGATTCACATAGAAAATTGAAAGGAGCACAGATCTTTTGTACAGCTGCTGACTACCTCGTACAGCAGCGAACACCTTCAAGAATGAGAGCAGACGAATCTGGAGCGACCTGGGATGAATCGCTGCTTTACTCCATGCCCTAGAATTGTGAGGCGAAAGCCAAACCGTTAGCTTTGCGGTCAGTACATCAACTAAGCACAGCGATTCGTACCTTTGCCCTTCAAGCCATTTATCAATCCGAAGCTCGCGAGAATCAGGATCCTGATCATGAAAACAGTAGTATTGCCCCTTCAAAAAGTCGAGAAACATGGGAACAATCCGTCGTGAATACTTTGCAGTAATCTCAGGGACAGCCTCTAAAACTTTCATCACTTGCTGAAAAACAGTTTCGCAATCTGTGCTTAGAAAAGGTGAAACACGACCTTCGTCACTGGCTGCGTCGATCCGAGCCTGAAATAGGGACGCATCGCGGCCACCTGACAAATCCCAAGCAATGCAAAGTTTCTGGTGAGTGCAAGCATCAAGGGCCGCGATGGAAGCTGCCTCGAGTTGAGTGTCTGAATTTTCGGGGCTCAGCAAACGCTCGAGGACGTCACTGGTTGCCTCGCACAGGATAGTATGGTGTCCATCGGAAAGACCACTAAGTGCACGGGATGCACCTGCCCACCACGAGGAGAATTTCACGTGGAAGACTCCAATCATATGGTTTGCAAGGGCCTCTGCGTAGACAACGGGAAGCCTCCCCGACTTTCCCAAAACTTCCACCCGTGTCAGGAGACCGGCGATTGTGCGTTCTGTATCCACTCCGACCGGGGAGCTTTCGATTTGCAACAAGGTCTCCATTAAGTCACAATTCCCGGACAATCCTGATTGATTTCTTTCAGTTGGAGGAGCTATCGACGGTTCTTCGTCAAGATCGTCCGAAAGATCAAGGTCTCCGTGGTTTGTCACGTATGGCCGAGTTGGAAAAGTGGCTAAGATTCGCAGAGTGTACAAGCGCAGAAAGTGACACTCTCTGCTCAAGTTGGAGACTAGATGGTCGAACGCCGCATTTGCATCATCGCAAATGGGCATCTCGTACTTGCGAAGAAGGCCACACAACGAGGACGAGGCTCTTGTTGCCCAAAGAGAGCTTGGACAAAGCAATAGCAAATCCCACGCGATGAGTTTGCATCGCGACAAAGCTTGTTTCAACCAGCGTGCTTCAATTCCCTCGGAAACTAACGTGGCAACACAAGCAAAACTCTCAATTAGCAACGCAGCCGGGACAAGTCGCTCGACGCTAGAAATTTTGCCGTCCACAGATTTCACCAGGATTTCGAGATTTTTCAGTATCCAAAAAAGTGTTCGTTTCTCACCGTCGTAAGCATTTAGACCGTGAGTAATTGAGCACAAGAACGGAATGAACCGCGTCGTGTAGCTCAAATCGGCGAGCTTTTCAGGACGAACCTCAACTGCCACATCAATGGTTTCGCTCATGCATATTTCCAGCAGTGTCAAGCAAGCCTGCCTATCGCATATGACACCAGACTTTTCAGATGCCATGGGAAATAAGTTATCGTCCCCTTGTCTCCTTCAGCGTCGAGAGTCACTCTGGAACAACTTGATAAACCAGTCTCTTCGCCTCATCAGCACTGCCAGATGCAAGTCCAGCGATCGACGAGAGTATTGACGGAAACGCCAGGCGAACTGCTTCTGGTTCAGTACAGGCTTCCAAGTATGCCTCAACAATCATTGGAGTTGGAAACGTTACGGGCAGGTCGCGTTTTCGATTCTGAGACTCCTTTACCAGCTTTGACAACCTCAACTAAAAAGGCTTCGCATCGAGTTTTGATGCAACATTCCAGAGCGAGAAGAAAGTTTTCAATGCCGCTGTTGAAGAGGCAACAGACATGATACCACAACCTTCTGTATCGGTCAAGGCATCGATGATATGCACGAAGGATTCGAGTCGCTTTTCCGTTTCCACGTCAGCACTGTCAGCATCAACAAGAAAAATGTCCCCTTCCGAAATCGTACAACTTCAAGTAAGAGACCTATACCGCATGCCAGGGAAGAATCATGGTTTCCCTCACTCTTGCTGGCTTTTTGTAGCATTCGATTGATAAAACGTCGCATCTCGTGAAGCGCGTCGTCAATTTTCTATCGGTTCCATTGCGAATGTGAGTACACTTTCTGCAAAAACGTTGAAGCAAGCACCGACATGGAATCAGAAATATCATGATCGAGTTCAAGTATATAGTCAAACACACATCGGACAATCATTGATCCTTTTGAATGCTGACGCCCCGATACGCCTTTCGCTGCCTCAAAGAGTAAGGTCGCGACTCCATCAATTGCATCACTCTTGGCCCGTTTCAAACTTTGGGATGAATTTCCAGACTCGGCTTTTGTCAGAGCACGAAGGATTCTTTTCAGATGCTTTTTCCGAGCTCCGTCTGTCTTAATGCGTCGTATCAGCGGTGCAAATGTCTCGGCAGCAAGCCTCCTCACAACCTCACGCTTGTGTCCTAGTGTAGGACCGTAGTATTTTCGAATGTTTTCTAAACATGGCTCTTCTCCCTCCTTAGCAGACTCAGTGACTAACTTCTCAGCATCATGCTGAAAAATGTAGGACAGCGTTCGAAAAGCTGTTTCAACAATCAGCACGTCAACCGGAATTGCCTGTTTTCCGGATTCGGGGGTGGGAGGGGGAGGATTTAGCAAATCCGTGACAATCCGAGGAAGAATTTTGCTATAAACAAATCCATGTATTTCGTGCTGCATATCTTTTGCTAGCACAGCCAGCAAATGTAAAACATCAGTTGTTGCATGGTTTGGGACGAAGGCGGAAGGTTGACTACCGTGAGAGTCCTCGAGGGTTGTCTTCTCGCCAGGGCTAGATTCCGGTGATAGCATGTAAGAAAGAAGTAGGTCGACCACAAAGGACGAGTGGTGAAGGAGCTCAGGCACACTTCGCACAAGTGGCCACATCTCTCTGTAAAATTCGGCGAACAGGGCTGAGCCATTCCTATCGTTGGCCAATTCGAGTTCTTCGGCGAAAGTGGAGCTGAAGTCTTCCTTTTCATCCTCCTTTACTTCCTCGTCGTTTCCCTTTCGACGCTTTGGTCTATGGACGCTTTCCTCTCGATCGGCAGCGCTGGTCACGCCAAAGCGACGCTTGTAGGATCGGTACACATCTGCAGATACCTTCTTGCTTCGTTGCGATGACGACGCAAATCTGAATCGATTCTTGCCTTTCTGATCGACGTTGAAAGACTTCGCTTGATTCGTATCCATGTCTTCTTGTTGGATTTCTATTCAGTAGCAATCTCCTGTTCCTCGACAATCCTTCCGTTTACGACGGTCGACGATGCAGTGGAGTGGCAAAGTGGCAACTCTAGTTCTTGTCAAAAATATGAGGCAGATTTTTGGTTCCGGTGGATGAGGACACCAGTCGTCTGTCCTCCACACGATTTTGCCAACCTGTCAACAGTCGGAAGTCGGAAGGCAGCTACTCGGCAGTGCATGACATCGGGGCCCGTTAGCCGCAGCCGGCCGGAAACCGTGGGCCGGCCGTGATTTCGGGCGGCTGCGGTCCGTGTATTTAGGTCCCGGCCGGTTCCGGCCGGCTCCGTCGATTCCTATCACTGTTCGGCCCATCGCGGGTCAAGGGCAGATCACCTGTCATTTTTCACGGTTACGGTGGTTGGTGATTAAGTACTGTTAGTAAAGTACTGTGTACTAGGTTTCTACTACGTACTGTACTTCCGTGCGACTGCGGCCGGGTACGGGTACGGGCAGTGACAGTCCTGCAGCGGCCCAGCGCGGGCAGGGACTGTCGGACTGCGGACGGGTACGGCCGGGCCAACGTATCGGCATACGGCCGGCTGCGGCCATAAGCCTCTGCGAAAAATCGGCCGGCTGCGGGTTCGGGTATCGTTTTTATCTCAGATGTCATGCACTGCTACTCGGTACTTGTAGAATCTACCGGTAGGCTATGATATGAACTATGAACTATGAACACATCAAAGCACGATACTTTCATGATGAACCTGCACATAGGCATCAACTCCTAACCATACGATAAAGCCATACCTGCGAGTGGTAACTCTTTTGAGTCTATTCCAAACATCCCTACTAGAGCGGTGGGTGGTAGTGTGGTGTAGGGTTGCACCGGTACAGTAAGGTGGGCAATGAACGAGTCCACCCAAATCCACTGTTTAAACGGTGCACAACATATGCAGCTGAAGAAAAGGAACAAAAGGAGAACTGGCGCAATGCAATAATGGCGAAGATGACTTAGTTTAGAAGTAAATTTGGATAGATGGGCCCATGGTGGTCTTGACGAAAATCTGTCCAATGTTTTGCCACTGTTTCTTGAGGAGGGACGCCAAGAAGTTAGCAGCAAGCTGAGTGTTGACAATGATCTTGTTTTTGTCCATGCCAACATTTCCGACTGCAACATTAAGGCACATGACCTTCTTCATCTGAAACTTGATAGTGGATTTGACTTCGTCAACCTTTTCTTGCATATCATCACCACTTGCAAGAAGGGTAGGGAACTTTCCGGCCTTGGTAAGACCTGGTCCAAGAAGACGGGGGATCTGCTTGATCATGTTATCGGAAGCAAGAAAGAAATCATACTTCTTTGCGAGCTTCTTGACCAACTTTTTGTTCTTGTTGAGCTTCTTCAAGTCCTCAACACTCATGTGGTCCATTCCAATACGATCAGCCTGCTCGCAATGCACGGCATTTCCAAGCATGCAGCACTTGAGGTTTGGGCGAGGGACAGTTGGGAGACGGAAAGTTCCGGAGAAACGCTTGTCACGGACTGGATCGTAGTTTTTCAAAGTGATCTGAACCTCGACGGTTTCAGTGAAGTTACGCTTCTTTCCGGCAACCTCCTCTTTTCCAAAGACAACCTTTTCACCAGCGGAGAAAGCCAAGATATCGCTAACAGCTTTATCCAAGAGTGCAGAGTTCAACTTCGACATGCTTGCTAATAAAAAAAGAAATATGAAACACTTCCGAGTAATGACGGGTCGAGATAAATTCTCTGTTGGTTGACGTGACGAAGTGAGTTACCAATTACTAGCACGTAGAAGAAGTAGTAACGTCTACACAAACGAACAACCGAGTTGAGTTCTTCACGCCCCTGGACGGTAACCACAGAATAGACGACAACGAATACCTTCCACTTTTCGGACAAGCGGGGACGATCGTCTGCATCGTCAGCCTAGCTAGACCCTTCATGAACCGCCGAGCGTTGCCTATCATGACTGCACCCTTTTCTTACCTGCTCGCAAAGTGAAATAATCTCTGATTTGAGTGGAGAGTGGAGTGTGTAGTGTGTAGGCAGACGTCAAGTCGAGCTATGTACTGCTACAAGTACTACTACCGGTAGTAGGACGCAAATAGCGGTAACTGGTAGCATACTCAGTATCTGTACGACTACCGGCTACAATTGTACAGGGGTTGATGCATACAGAAATCCAGTTCACCAGTATTTTGTACCCTGGTACTACAGTATAATGGTCCGAGGACTACATACTGTAGACGTACTGTATACGAAATATACTCGGAATTCGGAATAATCCAGTACAAGTACTTGGTACGCCCTCAGCAGCACAACTGCCAGGATATGCGTTGACACCGCAACGGTTGAGTGGGTTTTGCTGCACTCGCTGTAAGGGTTGATAATAGCATCCTAGAGTTCGGTGCTGATTAGGACCAGGAGGGGCGTGATGACGATGTCTCAAAACCTGCTTCCGTTGTCAGCCTATACGGCGTCGGCTGTCTTGGCGACAACTGCAGTTGTTTATTGGTTGTACAGCAAGAAGGATCGAAATGACGATGCCAGTAAGAGGTGGTCGTATACATCCCATGGAATGGCCGTTGGAGCGTTCCCCTCGAAAGTAAATTTGCCCGATCCAATTATCAATGCGGTCATGCTCTTCAAGGAATGCCCTCGATCGCAGGAGATTGTTGATCAAATTGTATGTAAGATGCTTCGCTACCAGCGTCTCAATACTGTATACAACCCTGACACAGGACGAGGGCATCCATGCGAGAACCTGGATCCTCAAGACCTAGTTCGTGTCATCAAGGTGGAAGCGTCCGACGAAGCTGCCTTGATGAAGTTCGTTGACCAGCACATGCACCACCCACTGTCGGAGGGCTCCCGGGGAGCGCTCTTGCCTTGGTGGGAGTTTCTGATCCTTCAAAACAGTGGGCGCGGCCCGTCGGCGGTGGTTTGGAGGTCACACCACTCCCTCGCCGATGGTATTTCAATGGTGAACATCGTCGAAGATATTATAACAGATTTGGATGGAAATGCAATGTCTAATATTCTTCCGCAAGGCATGCAGAAGAAGTTCAAGATCGAGCGTTCGTACCTTGATTTTTTCTTGGGGCTTTTTAAGGGCTTGGGATCCTTTCTGTACATGACTAGCGGTCCGTTAGATGACAAGACAGCGTTCTGCCAGTCTAAGGAGATGGTGCATAATCGAAGTCGAAGTGCTATCTGCTTCGAAGCCATTCCTTTGCACTTTGTCAAGGATCTCAAAAACGCTGCTGGTGTGTCAATCAATGACGTCATATACACGTGCTTGTCTCAGGCAGTCCATGACTACCTCAAGGAACAAGATGATCCAGTTCTCAAGGCAAAGGGTACATCTCTACTTTGCAGAACACTCATGCCGATCGCGCTTCCTGTCCGAAAAGCGAATGACAAGGTCGCAACACTGGGAAACAGCTGGTGTTTTCTCTCCGCGGATTTTGCGGTTGGTATTGAAGGCATTATAGACCGATTGAGTTACGTTCACAAGTCCATGACAAAGTTGAAGCAGGGCATGTTACCATTGTTTGTAATGGGGGCTCAAAACTATATTGCTCCCTACCTGCCCATTGCCATCAGCAGGGGCCAAGTGTTCGATTTGTTTGCGAGACACAGTACTGTTTTTTCTAACGTTCCAGGACCTGCGTCGCCCTGCAAATTCGCCGGATATGAAGTGATGGGGGTTCAAATGGTCTTTTCCAACGTGCTCCCTCAAGTCGGAGTGATTTCCTACAGGGGGCAACTATTTGGAAATATTACCTTGGATCCCGACGCCATTGTCAACTCAGAAAGGATCCCAATTTTACTCAGTCGGGCCCTTGTGTCGTTGGCGTCAAATCTGAACGTTGATGTCCCGCAGTCAATTCGTCATCACGCTGAACAAGGGAAATAAGGTACGGTTCGGCTTGTCTTGTTTCGGTTCGCGTCATTTCTGGTATAGCATGCGTTGCTTAACATCCTTGTCTCCTGCGTTGGTAATCGTTTGCCGATCGTTTTCCTGCACCATTACTAGGCCTTCGCCCTTTTCCATGGGTAGAAAGTTTTCCGAAGTGTGCAATAGCGAAACAACTCAACTTCTTGATGCAGACAATGCGTCGAGATCTCGGGGATGGCTCCTGCTCTAAAGGGAGAGGGCAGTGTCTATTCCGTACATGCACTCTGGGAGGTAACCGAGCGACAACGATCTTCACTAACACATTACCCCTTCCAATAGGTGAATCAATAAGTTGCCGTTTCGTGTATAAGGAAAGCGGAAGCTTGCCTTCATTCATTTTGATTAGCTAGTATATAATATTGGGTTCTTTGCATTTCTTTTCCTGCGGTTACATCAGAGTAGTTCACCCCGTTACAATTCGGTTAAATTAGTGGCAAATCCTCGCTCTCCTTCCCAATTAGTTCGTCTACCATTTGTCTCCAGGGAACTGTACCAACACCTCGACGGATCACTTGTCCAGTATTCTGAATGACAATTGCGATGCCTTGTTCTTTGCACTTCTCCCCAGATTGTTTGACCGCATCATCCATTTCAGCTTTGATGTATTCGTCCCATCCCTCACCAACAGGTCTAGCAATGAATGTCTGAGTTTCATAAGCGGGTCGCTCTCCAAACCTACCGCCGTTACTGGTTGAACGCCTACCGCGGTATCGTAAGGAACGACCAAAACGTTGCTGAGTGAAAAGTCGTTCTTCATCAAGCTGGCACCAACAAGGGCATCACGGCATGCTTTTTAGGTCCTGCAACGATAATCATGTGTTGCTTCGCGCCTGCTTGCAACGCGGCGACTTGAGCTTCTTTAGTCGCACCGTCAACAGAAACTTGGATGTTCAAAGAAAGGTTCTTGAGCTTGTTTTCACGTTCTCGCATAGCCTTCGCGATCTTGGATTGCTCCTTTCTGCGGTCAATCTTTTGCTCAACTTCGGCACTCAATTCAGCACTCTTGTCATTGTCCAACTTCCAGAACAAGGCGAACAATGCAGCGGCACCGAAATCAATAGCAAGATTCTTGTATTCTACATTTAGGTCTAGGTCAGTTCGTGCCCCACTCAAGGCTGCAACAACTCCTAGCAGTGTAATCACACCACCCAGAGTTGCCCCTAAACCCAAGGCAATGTACAAATAGATGCGAAGGGAACGCCAGGGTGCAATTGATTCAGTCACCAACTTGGCGCGGACGGAGGGATCCAGACCAGATCTTGATTTCTTCTTCTCCTCAGCGGCCAACAATGTGGCGGGTCGATAAAGGTGTTCCTGGAGGGGTGACTTGTTCGTCAGTGCCAATGGAGCAACCACGAAGGCATGGCTCTGTGATGAGCAGAACAGAACCAGAAGGGGGAGAAGAATCATCATCGTTACGGAATTGGGTTTAGGAACAAGGAGACTAGGATCTCGAATCTGACAGGTGTGATGAGTGAGGGTTGCGATGCATGCAGAGGGTCGGCTAGTTGAAGCGACTGAATCAGCACTCCGGGTGTCTCATTTTCGAAGTTGAATGAAAAAAAGTGTCACATCAAAATCCAGTTTTCACGCGACGTGCGGGACGCTGTCGCTCGATGTACTGTACGCTGTACGGGGTACTCGGAGTACTGGAGTACCAGGTAGGGCGGCCGTGTATGCCCCCTAATCGAGCCGATCGAGCTTCTCTAAAAAAATCGACTTTATAAATTATATTGCAAATTAAGTTACGCATCAACTTTACCTACGAATCTCAGACTGCTCCTCCGAGGATAGCAATACCCTTCACTGTACCATTACTAAGTAGAACTCAGTACTCCCGTACACTAGTGCAGGTCCTGGCCGGCTCGATTAGGGGACATACACGGGCTCCCCTACAACTCGCGTACTCAGCACCGGCTATCTGTTATTATCTGGCACAAGGCAAGAGGGACTGATCAAAAGAATTGTTCATACCGGGAGACTGATGACCTTCGTTGCCCATGTCTTAAATGGTTCCGAGGGATTCACCAGGATCAGTGTGCATATTTCATGTATACCTTGTTAGAGTTTCTCAGAAACCGGAATTTGCTGCTCTTTCGCAGCGACGGACTCGCTTGTCAGCATTCTAATGAGGGATGATGAGCTGTTCAGCCTTGCCAAGGAAGGTTGGTTGCTTATTAGCATTGCTGCGCCGGCTGTTACTGTTCAATTCTGCGTAATGTTCATCTTTCCTCAAACCGCATCGACTGTTGGTCGCGAGCTTGGTACAGAACAGCTCGCGGGGTTCTCATTGGCTTCACTAACTGGGAACTTGACCATTCTATCAGTAATGGTCGGCGCACTTACTGCTGCCGACACTCTGATGCCGCGAGCCTTTGGTGCAGGGAGCTACGAAGAAGTGGGACGCTTGGCAATTCGTGGCGTTGCTATGTGCACCGTGCTCTTACTACCACCGATTATCCCACTTTTAACCACAATGGATTGGATCTTCAACCAGTTGGGTCAAGACCCCATTGCGTCGAAACTCGCATCGCAATGGATTCGAGTTTACTTGCTGGGTGTTCCCGCCATGCTAGCTTTTAGAGTTGTCCAGTCGTTTCTCAATGCGCAACATGTGGTCATGCCACTTATGACTGCAAGCGTCGCGTCGTGCTTTCTCGTGCATCCCTTCCTGCTGCACTGGATTGTACCTTCCATGGGCTTCGTGGGTTCCGGCGTTGCGGTTTCCATAACACAAACGATCATGACCATGATCGTGTTTCTCTATCTCTACATCAAACCTGAACACCATCCTCAGACATGGCCAGCTATATCGCGGAAATTCTTGGTCGAGTCTCTTCAACCCCAGCCAGTCGCTTTGTTTCTGAAATTGTCTCTTGGTGGCGTCCTCTCGTTATCAGAATGGTGGTTCTGGGAAGTCAATTGCTTCATTGTCGGCTCCTTGGCGTTGTTCCACTTTGTGTCCATACCATCGCCTACAACTTGGTTCCCTTCTATTCATGATTCCCCTCGGTATCTCAATTGGCTTGACTGTACGCATGGGAATTCTCCTGGCGACCGACGTCCCCGTGCGAAGAAAGTTGCGACTTGGTGCATGGGATTCACCATTCTTGTCGGAGCCATTGTCTCTTGCAGCCTATATGTTGCAAGTTCCCATTGTCTTGCTTTTACGAGTGACCCGAAAGTCTTGCAAGGGTGTGAGGAGATTTGGCCCAAGTTGTGTGTCTATATCTTTATTCTCCACATTTTTCCATCAACTCCGCAATACTACGCGCATTGGGAATGCAGTGGTATATAGCAGCCATTATATTTGGCACTTGCTGGGCTGGAGCATTGCCAACAATTGTTTACTTCAGTATTTACAAGAAAGGGGACTGATGCAATTTGGACAATCTTGCCTTTCTTTTACGTTGCAATGCAGATTCTGTTGGCCATGTGCTATATGGTCAGGTCTGATTGGGAAGACATTGGAAGTGCCATACGCGAGGAACACGTGAGAGAAGGAGCAATAGTGTCAATTCCATTGAACCGGAGGTACATTGTTTTCAAGTGAAGACTCGCCGCTGTTGGTAACACCACTTGTAACATTGATCAAGTCAGAGTTGATATAGAGGCATGGTGCATCATAGTCGGTTACCACATCACACTTGAGGAGTACTTGAAGAGGAGGATAATGGCTTTCACGCTCGCGCTTGATGTTGCTGAATTTGTGAGCACGGTGATCCGAATACCAGGTACACCGTAGGGAAGAGTAAACGAGTTGTAGTTTGTGATGTCTACAGAGTTATGAGCATTTACACCGATGGATTTTCAAGCTTGCTCTGGGCATACATTTGTCGAAGAACGGGATTGGAATATGCTCCGTCATTTACAATTATCTCCTCGTGGCTGCTTTGTTCCACTACTTTGTCCATCCCTCACAACAAAAATCACATTGCTATTGCGGACAGTCGGCAGGCGACGGGCCATAAACATCACCGTCATTTTGGCGTTTGCTTCGTCGTGACCTCGACCCTCGCAAGCATGACGTCAATTGCTTCCTGTACAAGCGCCTCTGATTCAGCATTGAGCGCTGACGTTGCTTTGTCAAGCACTATGATTTTTGGTTTGGGTACCAGAGCTCTTGCGATAACAATGCGTGGTTCTTGCACACCACTAAGTGTCACACCTCGCTCGCCACATTCGTTGTCGTACCCAAAGGGTAATTTTTCAATAAAATCGTGAGCGTTGGCGAGTCGGGCAGCCTATTGAATTTCTTCAATGTGGGCTTCTCTGCAGTTCCCACTTGTCCGTACAATATGTAAATCTTCACAGAACTTGCAAAACGAGTCGGTTCCTGTGAAACAACGGAGGCGTGACGACTCAACCAATGAGGACTGCGCTCGCGCACACAAATCCCATCAATCATCACATACTGCGCCTCGTACGCTCGCACAGATGGACTCATGGCATGTTCACAGACCCGCTTGGTATCACCAAAGCCACCCACCGCCACGGATGGAATTTTGAATGTCACATTATTCAAGACTTGGCACTACGGTCAAGCAGGATGACAGAGAGAGACACCATCCAGCTCAATCACACCTCGGCATTCAGTGCGACGGAGACCAGTCAGTTTTTGGAGGTATGTCCTACTAGAAACCGCAATTAGGGAACTCCTGTGCGGAGACGTGATTCCCGGTCTATCACCATAAGTCGGAGGCGTCAGCTTAAATTTACAATGCATCAACTCAAACATTTTATCAGCTGCCCCTACAGCTTGGGAGAGAGACGACAAATTGCTTCCGAAGGCATCGCTGACAGATTGAACGTGGTCCAGCAAGAAGAGATCCACTGATCACTACAGTACAAGTACAAGTACCCTGTGTGCTTGTCCCAGTGTCCCAGTTACCCCGTTCAGTCCCGCAAACCTCAACTTCTACTGGTCTACCGGCAGAGGTACAAATGTACTGTGGTACAGCAAATACACCTTGTACAGGTATACATATATGAATACGAGTTTTCGTATGCAGCTACACAATACTCGCAGTACATAATATTTCATTGAAGGTGCGTGCGGCAAACGACGTTTTCAAACTTCAAACTGCGACTGGAGTAGACTACACTATGCATAATGCATATGACATACAACGGTAGAGTAGTAGCGTACAGTTAGCATAGGTATGGAATACACAACGGTGAGTTCTGTACCAATGTTTACGGGATGCGCATCGCGCATCCAATTGTCCGTGTCAGCAGGTGAAGTATTTAGAGAATTGACTTCC
>JAKSYS010000142.1:0-106672 GCA_022925895.1 Fragilaria crotonensis
TGTATGTATGATATGGTGGTTGCAAATACACGTTTTTTCAGGTCTTCGTACACAATTTAGTTGGGACTGAGCGCATAACCGCTTCTTTAAGTATACGTTTTTATATTGCATAGGGCGCCAACCCGACCGAAAAATCCGAGATTTCTCATTGGTTAACCTGATATTGCAGCTTGCAGTACGCTCGTTTTCATTTTTTTCGCAATACTCGAAGGGCCTAATATTATAGTCACTTAGTAGTGCATAGTGCATAGGTTGTACTAGTAATGATTGTATGGGTCGAACGGTCGAACAGCGATTTAAAAACGTCGTTGCAGCATCTTGCAACAGACCCATCCAAATGACCTGCTCTTTCCTGGGCTCGGGTGCCGGGTGACATCAAACATCCGCAATACGCCATACGTCATTGCACTTCCTCCGTTAATAATTGTGACCTTGAACTGTTGAACGTTGAACGATGAAGATATAGGAAGAAATCCGGCGTTTACCGATGTCCTGCAGAAAGGGGACCTTTTTTAACTCTATCATACTAGAAAATACTTTGTCGGAAGTCGGAAGACGTCGTACTCGTAGCTCGTAGCCGAAAAACCTATTATTATTGCCCACATAGACACGATTGCACCTCTCTCGCGAGAAGCATTGACATTCCGGCAGTAAAATCCAGTGAAACGTTCGATTCTTTCAGCTAAGCAATTGCAGGCCATCCAAGCCGTCGAAACGAAAGCAATGGCAATTGTTATCCAAGCCTTGCAATCCAATCCGGCAAAACGTACGCAATGGCAACAACTATAATTGCCAGCAACGCGAAGCAGCGATCGGGCGGGATAGCAAAATCCTCCTCAGCACCAAGCGGGTCAGCGTTTCCGGAATCTGCGAGATCGATAGGATTCATCTGAGAGCGCAATTCAGTCGTAGACAACTCGATTGCAATGATCCATTCACGTTTATTGTCTTCGGTCACAATAATGCTGCAACTGTCATTTAACATGCATTGCCATCCCATACAAAGTTGGAGAGGAATGTTTGGCTGTAGATTCAATTCCAATCCAACTTTGTTAACGAGATCTCTATTCCCTGTAAAGGTAAATGCTCCTTGAACGAAGTATATTGCAGTGACCACTCCCAGGGCGGGATACGTATCCCATGTGACGTCATGACAGTTGAGAAGTTTACCCAAATCAGTTTTTGACACTGCCCTCTTCGTGACTTCTCCTAAAGAAAGGGTCCATTGCTCGTCAGTTGTCAATTTCAAGCCCAAGTCTGCCAGCTTTTTAGGTCCATCGAAGGCCATGAAGAGCCCCACCATCTTGGACTTCGAACTCGTCAAATTCAACGGCATTAGGCGTCGCATGTTGTCTTCGGTTCCGGCTTCTTCGACCATTTTTTCGAGTGCCTCCTTGATCCTCACATCCGTCTTGGTGTTCGCCTTTGTGATGCTGATAAGAGTGTCAATATCCCCTGGGTTAGAGAAAACGTCAATCGAGCGATGCGGGACATTCTGCACCTTTCGCTTCGTCACTTCATTTTCGCGGACAAGCTGGAGCAGCTTCGTGCCGGCGTACGGAATGAGGCAAGGAGTGTACGTGCGACCGGCTGATTCGCCTCCCAAGGCTTCGCAGACAGCGCGCGGAAAGTGGTTTCTACAGTTTATCATCCTTTTAGAGAGTTGAGAGCGAAGGCGCACGTTGCGCCTTCAGCTTGGTGTTGCGTTGTTGCTATGGCTTTGGTACTTGGTACAAGTACTGTACCATATCCCTTATCCTGCATTTGGATTGGCAGGACGTACAATGGGTAAATGTATGAACGTGTTTTTCTACACGTAGAGTGCAGCAACCAAGCAGTATGTTCAACGAGCCCCAAAGTAGTACTGGTACAAGTACAGTACATCCGGACACGCACCTTTATACGCCTGGAATGTTGGTGACGTATACAGAGCTGCTTGCTTGATCGCGAAAAACGTGACCTATGTACTTCTGAATTTACGTCCTACTGTCTATGCGCCCAGATCATTGTCCTTAGTTGAGGACGTCCGTGTCCGAAATTAAGGACATCATTTTCGTACGTTTGCAAGACGCTTTTCTGTGCGTTTTATGCTATGGGCAACTGAAAAACATGCTCCGATTGCAGTCATCAATACGGAAAGAAACGACACTTATCTGCATTCATTTCATCCATTTTCCTTTTCTCAATTTACAGTAAAAGTCACTGAAAAGAAAGAAAAGCTCAACACTTGATTTTTTCATCACCATTCGGTCTCTGACTAAAGGGATGGTTACACGCGGTATATGTTCTACGTAATGTCAAAATATTTTTCTTATTTGATGTCCATTTTCATTCCATCCTGCAATGCCATATTGAGACTTTGATGAGGCACACATGCTCAGTGACCGATGACCGAGTACTTTTCAAAGTATGTCAATTGGTGAAATGGTCTAATGACAGCCCTTCAAAATCTGTCATGAGTCATGAGTCGTGAATTTTTTATATGCTTGGTATATATTCTACACGATTTCAGCGCGGACATTGTCGGTTGCAATCAATGTTTTCTTTGTGGATACTTCAAGCTGGTCAAATGTCCAGGGTGCTTCATCAATCACCATTCGAAGTATTCTGAAAGATGATGGTCACCTCAGTTTTTCTGTAGTGACAAAAGGATCGCTAAAACCGAGGGATTAGATACCACCTAATCCTCTGTGGACTATGGTATATATTCTACACGATTCTTGTAAAAAAATTTCTTCCCGTTTGATCTTTCTTTAATTGAGTGCTGTTGCTTGAATACTGAAAAGAATGAGGACAAGTTTCATGTTTATTAACAACACTTCAATGTATTAGGAACACAATGGCCACTTTACTTGTGGTTGAATTTGACAAGAACATGATCAAACCGCAGGCCAAAAGGTGGGTCACAATCGTGGGTTTTACGTAGGATCTGGTATTATTTCTACTGCTGGTCAACATCAGAAAAATTCCGTCAGAAAAAAATGCAGTCAGAAAAACTGTTATATCTCACTAACAACATACAATGGCCAAAAACGGCCTGGAGCCAACCTCCGTATTAGTGTTGTTAGCAAGATGCTGCTCAAGTTTGGAGTCCAAAGAACCGGTAATGCAATCAAGTACTAGAAATGCGAGATGTGCGAATATGTCCTGTTTTGAGGACATATGTCCTTGAAAAAGGACGTCGGGCGCATAGCGCATAGACACTACAGTTCTGTACTTGAAGTAGCCTTGGATAAAATGAAAATATGCATTTGTTCCAGAGTTTTTGCTTACGCCTGATACAAAACGTGACATCAGATTCCAAAGATTGATGATTGTCTTTTGAAGGAGATGATTGATATTGCTGTTGAGCTGGGAACGAGAATTGGGGTGTACATGCGGGTGGACATGTTTGTGGCCGACAAGTCAGTTTACGTTCAGGAATACTCTCCGAATCATATGAACGGATTGCGTCATTGTGCTGCCAAGATGGATGACCATGGATGCATCGAAAGTTGCTTCTTGGGCCGCATGTGGAATGATGCTGGCGGAAAGTATGGAGGAATTCCAACTTCTGTTCCTCCAAAGCTCAGCACTTTTGCTTCACTTACTCCTGCCCAGCAGTGCGCCTTGCTTGTCGATGTCCCAGTTCCTACACGTGCATCCAAGTGCCCATAGCATGCACACTTCCGATACCTCCGATGTATCATACTGGCTTCATCATTTCTCATTCATCGACGTACGGTATGATTGTACTCGGTGTAAGTCCAACAGTACGGAATACTGGAAGACTGGTTACTGAATCGATTTCAAATCTTACAGTGTGAGTGTATTTCATAATTGCGTTATAATGAGGCGCGTTAATCGTCATCTGCATATATATCATATAAATAACGGTAGTAGATCATTTGTGAGAAGCTTGGAAGACAGAAGCGAGGACGCATCGTAGGGTCGTTGCTGTGTTGAGTGGTCGTGCAACGCCGTCTGCAACTGTAATTGGGTCCCTGAGGCCTTTGTGCTGTTTTGCCGTACGTGGCTGAAGGCTTCCGCGTCAAACTGAATAGAGTATAGATATAAAAAGAATGGTATATGTTAATTGCTAGTTGTGCTCTTCTTTTCTATGATACATGTCTTGTACTGCAGCAGAACTCGACCTGCCCGATGGAGATAGACGGTTGTTTGTCAACACCTCATGACTAGTGCGTCGGCGGTAATGTACTATAGGCTTCGAATAACAGTTGCCACGGCGAGCCCCAAAAACTGGCACTGCGCATGACACTACTGGTGAGCACTCTGGAATCAGCTGTCGCCTTCCGATTGCGGTACTCGATTGCGACGATCCACTCAATCAGAATTGTTTTGCTTTCGCGACGATTGTTCCATTGTCGGTTTCACAGTACAGTATGACCATGCCTCACCTTTCGATAATGTCTCGATCCTCCTTCGTTGATATTTCTGAGGAGACCATCCGATGTCAACAGCGATACCCTCCCTCCTCGCGGAATCCATTCAACTGCACCTCCGCCACTCTGCGGATGGACGATGCCATTTTGTGACACATGGTTGGAGGATCGACTGACTGTGGGTACTACCCCCAACCACGGGCAGAGCCAATGTCGTCGTCGTCGTCCCTATTCGTAGGTTTTCGTCACAATCATGGGCTTCGCTTATCGGTATTGTCGTTTCTTCTCCAACGATACAGGAGGCGATGTCGGACGTTCCCTCCAACCCATACCGGTGCTGCAAATGGGACTCGGCAAACAACGCGCATCTGTAAGGAGCTTGGACTACGTGCTTTGGAGGCTGCTGAAAAGGACAATCAGTTCCACCTGTTGAACACACTGGGACTATTCTTGTTCCACCTGCGACACTTCGACTATTTTGTGTGTCACAACTGATACTTGGACTTGGTTCGTGTCATGTGTCGCTGACTGGCTGGCTGGCTTACATATACTTGGATTCATATAGTTGGACTTGGCGTTTCCGCAGTCGTCAAACTCGTAGTCCCACCCGGGGGTGTTGTTGCTTGTTGTGCTTTGGGAGCTCGACGTTGGACTTCATCCTTGTGGCTGCCAGTACACCAGTTCCGTTCGGCATTCAATGTACGCTTGTTGTCTCCTCCCCAGGGTATATGGATATCTGGAACGACATGCCCAAGAACGTCTCCCCTCCCCGCCCTTTGAGAATTCCGTCCAATCGCGTCAAGACTGTGCCATGGGATTGTTGGATCATTGTCGTCACATTAAATGGTACTCCGAGTATTTTGCAATCAATTTGACGCTCTTCATCAGTTAGTGGTCAGGAGTAACGACTGCACCTCCCTCTAGTAGGAACACGAACTAACGTGATACGCAAGAGCGCCGCTTGTGATGACTGTACTGGAATTGGAGCGGCAACGCCCCAGTTCCTAGAAAGCATCGGAACATGAGGGTTGTGTTGTGGAACAGAACTCTATTCACACGAGATGGAATTAATAATGCTGACGCGCTGAAGGAATAGGAAATATGCACTGGAATAGGAAATATGCACTGGAATAGGAAATATGCACTGATGAACTTTCTACCGCTAGTAGGCTCTACGCTAGCCGGAAAACATTTTCCTTTTTTTCAACTTTTTTTCACTTTTTACATTTTAAGAATTATTTTTGACTTTAAAATTTTCCGCACCCATGATGTATTAATCGGTCGGAGATCGGAGTACTGTACTGCATACAATACAGTAATTGCTGGTTTGTTGCGGGTTGCGAGTTGCGGGTTGCGGGTTGCGGGTTGCGGGTCGACGAAAATCAGTCGAAGCATTCCCGATTCGGCGTCTTTCTTGTCGATGGCCACATCTCCGTATTCGATTGCAACGATCCACTCCACCGGATTTTTGTCCTTGACAACGACTGTTCCCTAGCGTCGGTGACAGAACAGTGCCATCCCTCATCAATGCCGTCCGTGTTGAAAGCCTCATTTGTCGCCTGCAAAGCATCCCCCTCAAAAGTCAACCCTCCACTGATGAACTGGATCGCAGTGATCACACCCATGTGACGCTCTAGATCCAAATGAAGGTCGGGACTCCTGTAAAATTTTCGCAATTTGTGACTCGACACGATCCTCTTCCTGATTATCTTGTCTTCGAACAAGACTCTCCAATTCATATCATTCTTCATAAGAAAGCCAGGACGGGGAAGACTGGCCAACATGGTCAAAAACTCTAAAACGAAAATGTCCGTGTCGTTTTTGCGTGGTTCGTTGTACAGGTCGCTTCTCGTCATCCAATCTTCCCAGTACCATGCCATCTTCATGCCTTCCGGTTCGACCTTGTACACAACTTCCTGTCGCTTGCTCTCTTCAAGCCTGCATAGCCTTTCACCACTTTTGCAAACTCTACGCCAACGTTCTCCTCCAACTTCGCCATCATCAATGCAGGAGAATTCGTAATCTCCTCCAAATCGATGCTCTTCATTTGAGACTCAATGGCCTCGACGTCTTTTAGGAACAAGCGGCATCAAGCCCTCAAGGAAGTCACCTCCTCCTCATCCAACGTCACAATGTATTGCTCATGCACAATGGCGTCCTCGCCAAGATCTTAAGTTCTTTCCTGAGAGTAGAATCCTCCATGACGCTCATGAGAGTGTCTGCATCATCGTTCCCTTGGTCCACGAGACAGGTTTCCTATCAGTGCGCCCGTCATCGTCAGTGTGTCATCGCCACGGATCCATGTCAAGAGGTTAAACTCTCTCCCGAGTGCTTTGTCACATGGCCCACTTGGTCGTGACTAAGGAGCTGCAGCAGCTTGATGCCAGAAAATGCCCGAACGACAAGGTACACCGAAACCTATCGCTTGGAAGATGGTACTTCGAACGGAGTCGTGCATACTCATTTAGTCAAGAGGGAGGAGCTATGTACCGGTAGGCGCCGTTTTTCTTGTTGGTTGGGTTGTGCAGTGTTTGGTTGTCGCTATCTTTACTTCCGATTACTATTCTCATCATGGAAGGAGTCTTGTCATCAGTCCGGGGCACTATAGTATGGTAGTTGGGACTCACCAAACGGACAAGAACGAGACGGTGCTAGTTTTCACAGGGTGCGAGAAAATCCGAGTTTTCTCGTTATGGGGCGACTAGTCTCCGGTTACCTCCGAGTCCGAGGTGTAGGCAGTAATAGGCAGTTTAGGTCGTTCATACTCATATAGATTGTAGATATTGTGCACATGCATTTACTGTGACTTCAAAAGGTCGTTACCGATCTTCCAACAGGCGCATCGCGCCTCATCTGGAAATGAATGTGACTTGGAAGCGCCCTACTTAACCAAGAGGGACCGCGCTGCACTATCATGCCATTTTTTCTCCATTTGCCTGCCCAGAAACGAGGTTCAACACGTTATGATGGTGCAACGCGGCCCTCCTTGTCGTTTTTCGTTTCCAATTGAGACTGTTCAGCTGCAAAATGTAGTCGTCACTTTCGAACGACATGTCATTTCTCCCGTTTAAGCCTTGCATACTGACGGCTGCGATCTCTGCAATGTGATATCATCTCCATGTCGTTTCTGATCGTCAAACCAAAAGCATGAACAACGTTATCGTACAAGATGATTCTATCGCACTCGTCGTGTTCAACTTTCTCGTAATGGCTCCTCGACTATCGACTCTTTTAATTGCCGATCTCCATTGGCAGAGTGGCGGCGAGTTCGAAATGACATGGCTGCAGCTTCCAATTGATCCAACTCAACAGAATCAAATTGCAACTGCCCTCCAGATGACGATCGTAGTGATGTTGTTTTTGTAACAATGCTTTTGACAACGTCTCGATCCTCCTTCGATAATCCTTCCGGTAGTCCATCTGAAGTCGTAACTGACTCTGACGCCAGCCATGATGGAGACACCGACGGAGCACGAGAGGCATATTGAAATTGAAATGCTCGTGCTTCCTCTTCCAATGCATCCAATTGTACCCCGCCACCGCCACTCCGCGACGTAGAGCTGCCGTTGAGAGACGCGTTAGAGGAACGAGTGACAGAAGGTGATCCCCCAGCCACAGGCGGAGCCGTCGTCGTCCCTATTGTAGGTGTCCCCCCAACGACGGGAGGGGAAGTTGTCGTCGCTATTGTTGGAATCCCCCCTGCCACCGGCGTCGTTGTCGTCGTCGCTATAGTAGGTGTCCCCCCAAGCACGGGAGGAATCGTCAACCCCCCTATTGTCGGTATTCCGCCAATCACAGGCGGAATTGTCAACGTCCCTATTGTAGGTATTCCCCCGAACACAGGCGTACTCGTTGGTGCTGTTGTGGTTCCTGCAAGTACGGGCGGAGTCGTCGCTATCGATGGTGCTCCGGCAACCACGGGCGGGATAGTTGTCGTCCCCGTTGTAGGTGTTCCAACTATGGGCACTGCTGTCGGCGCTGTCGTTGTTCCTCCAACTACGGGTACTGCTGTCGGCGCTGTCGTTGTTCCTCCAACTACGGGTACTGCTGTCGGCGCTGTCGTAGTTCCTCCAACGACGGGCACAGCTGTCGGTGCTGTCGTTGTTCCTCCAACGACGGGTGGGGACGTGCTTGGTGCAATAGGACTCTCTGTTCCACTTGGTGCAACGGGACCATCTGTTCCACTTGGTGCAACGGGACCATCTGTTCCACTTGGTGCAACGGGACTACCTGTTCCACTTGGTGCAACGGGACTGTCAGAGCCACCTGATGAACTGGGACTATCTGTGTCACCTGATGAACTGGGACTATCTGTGTCACCTGATGAACTCGGACTATCTGTGCCACCTATCGAACTTGGACTATCTGTGCCACCTGTTGAACTGGGACTATCTGTGCCACCTGTTGAACTGGGACTATCTGTGCCATCTGTTGAACTGGGACTATCTGTGCCATCTGTTGAACTGGGACTATCTGTGCCATCTGTTGAAGTCGGACTATCTGTGCCATCTGTTGAAGTCGGACTATCTGTGCCATCTGTTGAAGTCGGACTGTCTGTGTCACCTGGTGGACTGGGACTATCTGTGTCAGTTGGTGGACTGGGACTATCTGTGACATCACCCGTACTTGGGCTTGGAGTTTCATCGGATGTAGTTGGTTCGTCCGTGTCCCTGGCTCTACTTGGACTCATAGTTGGACTTGAAGTTTCCTCAGTCGGTCTCGAGGTCCTTCCAGGCTTGCTTGGACTCGACGTTGGACTATCAGTATCTGCAGGTGCACTCGATGCCCCATCAGCTCCTGATGGTTCTGAAGTGCCCTCAGGCGTCGGATTTGGTGTATCAGGACGGCTTGGTCTTGGCGTTCGTTTCGGAACTGGAGGTCTCGTCGGTGGTGATGGTGACGGTGTCAACGAAGATCCAACTTCCACAACACTGACAACCCCGGTAATGTAATCAATAATACCAACACTCGCCAAGTCATTGATATTGCTGTCAAGCGCTGTTGTGAATTCGTCTGTCGTCGGTGCGCGGAAGTATTGGGCATTAATGGGACAAATGCAGTCGACTTCTTCGATCGTCCGTTGGACTCTCCGCTGGGTGTCATAATCATCGGAGTGGAGGTGTTCTTCATGTTGTTGTTTCAACTGTCGCTGTCTGGATGTTGAGCCATCATCAAATAATGGTGTGGACGACGGGCATGACACGCACAAAAATTCCACAAAGAATCGAACCTTGAAGGTCCTAGACTTTTGCAAGTCTCGTCGAAGGCGCGATGTAGGCTCTAGCACGGCAACTTCTCTCGTCACAGTCCGAAAGTACAAGTCACACAGTTCGGCATTCAATAAACTTGTCTCCCGGTAGGTATCTTGAAAGACAAGTCCAAGAAGTTCCAGCTGATTTTTGTTCGGTAAGCTGGTCAAGTCACCTTCAAAGGTAATGTCAACCGCAGTGACTTCGGTGTCGACGGTCCCTCGGCAATTGACATTGCGCATCTCAGCAACATTTGTGACTCCATTAATGGCATTAAGATCGTTGGATTGCTGAATATTGTCGTTGTATGCTATTTGAAGCTCTTCATCAGTAGGAAGCAGCAACGACTCCAACGACTGCACATTCCTCTTCCTGTCATCACCCTTATCATTTGATGCGCTATCATCATCCATACTTTGATGAACATCGTCGTCATATAAAACGTCGTCGGCATTAAGATCGGACATGTTTCCACTTTGCGTGAGCCTTATCGGGGGATCGCAATCGAAAAGACAATCAGCTTCTACATTGTATAGATATGTGTTGGTGGTTGTGGAGGTACTTCGGGATCGTACGGCGACGGAATTTGCAAGACTTGCGGCTCCATTCAATTCTATATCCACGGCAACGATGGACCTTGCGAGCGTCAGTCCATTATACGCATCGGCGAACAACAGTTCCAGAGTGTGCAAATCTTTTTGGGATGCAAGTTGATTTGACCGTGTCGAAGTCCTTGTTGTTTCCAAGGAGACTAAGAACGAAGTGGTCAAGCCAGTTTGTCCACCTCCGCCTTTGCCTTTGCCTTTCCCTTTCCCTTTCCCTTTTCCTTTTCCGTTGCCTTTCTTTCCACCACCTTTTCCTCCCCCTTTTCCACCCTTGCTGCTTTTCGCCTTTTTGCCTCCACCTTTTCCCTTGAGTGCTCGAGATCGTGCCATGTCGTCCTTGCTGTTACTACGAATGGTGCGTCGATAGAGCTTCTCTTGTGCTCCTACTACAACAAGAGTGCAGCACCATAATGCGGATAGGAGTACAAGCATTCGCAGCATCATCTTGAAGCTGTGATGGTGATGATGATGGTGCTAGTGATGATGATGATGATGAAGTTGGTGATACAAATGTATCAATCGTTTGAATGTGTACGAAGGTGCGCTCGTATGCAGTTCGTGTGAGTGAGTGAGTGAGTGACTGTGCCCTACACATACACACTCTTCGTTTGTAATTTAGGTATGAGTTCGACGAACAACTTGTGAGCGGTTATGGCCAAAATTTCAGCCCCTCAACGCTCGGATCAAGGATTTTTAGAAAATCTCACATCAAATTCAAAGTGGTTTTAATGATGAAATGTCAATGAACGCCAAATCGTCATCACAAGGGGACATAATAGGCTCGATATGCGCATCAAGGACACATTACAACAGTACACTCGTACAGCAAACGGCTTTGGTAATGGTCATTGGTCACAGGCATCGCGTGCGGGACATGGCATGTATCATAGCGTAGTGTACTAGTAGAATCTACCGATGAGGGTACAAGCAGCCTGAGTTGTACTATGCATACGTGGGGATGACGGGATGACGTTTCGCCTGCCCCGCAGCCAGGATCGCAAGATTCGATCTGGCAGCAAGACCAACCAATTCCGTTCGTGTTTTTGTCTCTCTGTTTTCGGCAATAATCCCACATCTCACATACTCTTCCTCATGCAATATTACATGTGCCTCTTGAGTATGTCCAGGACAGCGAGCATAGTTCACGCGTCTCATCGTGCAAGTCATGCATGGACTTTGTATTACTATGTATGAGACAACTTGCAAGCGATTTGCTTTCTCCCCCCGCATCTTCTGAATTGGTGGCGATGCTGCCAATCAACTAGTCTACCGTTAGTACCACTGCTTTAGTTGTGAGTTGTGATTCACAGTTGCTCTGCCGGAAGTGTATGAACGCATTGAAAAGGCTGCACAAGTATACAGTAAAGGCAAACCCAGTTCTCAGTACCACTGTACTGCAGTACCTTATTGCTGAATTGTTGAACAAAAGCGACGAGTACATCTACCGGTAGTAGTTGCACTCCATTCAAGAGTGGCCATAGCAATCATAGAGAGAGATCAAGAATTATATCTGCTGTATGAACATGAATGCGTTGGGCATACAGAATAAAGTATTCCAAGCTACCTGGTACCAGTAGAGTCTATGCTCTCTACCGGTCCTGGAGTCTCTACGCTCTACGGTACTAGCAGTCCAATGTGAATTACAAGTACAAGCATAGTAGTACAGCACACGTTGTACCTCACTGTCGTACTGCTCCACTCATATACGGTAGTTTTTGCACATGATTCCTTCTATTCTAGTAGTACAGTACTGCATTACTAACGTTCGCGTTGTTGTGCAGTCATTCTTTCAGTGTGCTCCGAAGCACGAAAGGATTGCTGTTCGGGAGGATCCTGCGGGCTCTCCCTTTCATGTTGCTACCCTGCATATAGACTGTAGTGCATGTGTGTGAATGTGTCGCCATCGGTATCAACCTTTCATCCGTCATAACTCCATCGTTCATCGTCTTTCGCCGCGATTGGTTGCGATTACGATTGCCAATTTGTTTTGTACAAGCACAAGACCATTCATTACAAAAACAACAACTTGTACGGCCTTCGCGGTGCATCCACCCGTTGACTTCTTCTCCTCTCGCAATAACAGAATGTTTAGTTACAAGACAACTCCGGGAGCGGTTCATACTGGATCCGCATCTGGTGATCATGAACTGGATTGGACGATATCACCGGATTTCACTCCAGATCAAAAAGAAGCCAGGATGGTGAATGCCATTTTCAGTGCTTCCGTGGTCTTGCAAGATGCGTCAGTCAGTAATGGTATTCTTAATGGTACGTTGTTGAGTGATCAAGTTAGTTATGCTCTTGCTATTGTTGTTCGTGGTTAGTCTTTTCCAGCCCTTTCTTGATCGCGACTCACGATTATATTCTCTCCGTACTGTACGATGAATCCACGACATCTACAACCGTATGAATTCTCAAATCGGAACGATACGATAGTCATTCGAACCGCCAGAGACATTGATAACGGAGGTACTCGGCGATACTTGTATTCAATTCCGATACCTCAAAGTCAAGGATTCTTTCCCTTTTCCATACCACCCACGGAAATGAATGCATCCATAAAGGCACGCATTCCCTCGCCGTCGGGAGAGAAAATGCTCATTTTACGAGAAGAAGTAAGCACTGCCACAGGTCCTACAGCTTCATCATCAACTTCTCCACGCCGTCAAGTTTTTGAAATTTGGTCCAAAGCTGCCGAGTGTTTGATCCAACGCATCGTCCTCCCTCCAACCTTGCATGGCAAAGTCATTCATCAACCTGGAGGCTTTGGAAGTTTGTCTTGGAATGCTGACGAGACGGCCGTTGTCTACTGTGCCGAACGGAATCCACCCGACTCGTGTTCCTTTTTCGATTCGTCAGGCAATACAAATACCAACCATGTTGTCGATCCACATTCTGAAACCCAACAACCACAAAAATACGTTGGTCTCCAAAATGTACTGGGGTGTGGTAAGGAAGAACGGTGGGGAGAAAAGTACACCAACCAAGCCGGACTCTTGAATTTGTATTTACTGAATGTGCCCCGCGGCTCTGTCGCCAAGATTGAGAATGTACCCACCGGATCGAATGATGGGACGCTCGGGCACTATGTTTTGGGTCAACCCTCCTTTAGTCCTTGTGGCACACACGTGGTCTACACAGCGTGGGATGCCGGAGGAGGTGGGGAGATGCCACGACGATTGGGTATGATTTATTGCTACAACCGACCCAGCAAGATATATTGCTCGCCAATTACCAAACTAATGTCGCAACTGTCTCAACAGCAACAACAACAGCAACCACCAGCAGGTCGATCCTCGCCACCCTCCTCTCGTGATGGAGACTACATCTGTTTGACCGAATCCAACCGGCTGTCACGATCACCACGCTTCTCCCTCGTCAAAGGGACCACGGCTCGACTCTGTTACCTGGGCAGTGAACATGGATTTGATACACACAATGGTGCCGTCAGCCTTTTCGCCATGAATTGGGATGCCAAAGGTGGCAAGCCAGAACTGGATTCGAATCGTGTACTCGTCGGAACCGCGTTGGACCCGGTGATCAACCGCGAAGAGAACACTGTCCATGTCGCCAATATGTGTTTTCCCGGCCTTTACGTGCTAGAACTACCACTCCAATGCTGCACACGGGATCACATCTTTACCACCACTCAATGGGGCTCGGTAGAAAAGGTGGTGCGAATATCACTGGATGATGGAAAGGTTTCCCTGGTGAACGTTGATATTATCCGAACATCCGGCCAATCGACAGAATCCCTAGCCAGTCAACAGCTCATGTGCGTGGACATTGACGGGGGCGCCGTCATCACAGAATCCGCACCCAACCGACCCGCAATTGTGGGGTATGTATCAGCCGAGTCATTGACTAGACCCAATGTGTCCCGGAAACTGGAAGGAACATTAGTGTCCGAGATGGGACCCATCGCCGCATCCAGCTTTAGCGGCACCCCAGAAGGAGAAGTGCAGCGGCTGCTAAATTATCATTATGAAGTTTTTTTAATGACTCGAAGGCCCCCAGATGTGACAGGCCCGGAAGGTGATGAAGGATCACCTGTCCAATGGATATTTCTGAAACCGCCCAGCGTGAGAGGGAAACTGCCGCTGATTGTCGTTCCCCACGGAGGTCCTCACTCCTGCACATCCACCATCTACATGCCTGCCTACGCCTATCTGTGTGCACAGGGCTATGCCGTTCTGCATGTCAATTACAGAGGATCCACAGGATTCGGCGATCGCGCTCTGGAATCGTTACCTGGACACGTGGGTAACATTGACGTGAAAGATATTGTCCACGCCGTCGAAACTGTCGTGAGCGCCGGATGGGTCGATGGCACCCGCGTCGGAATATGTGGTGGCAGTCACGGAGGCTTCCTCGCCGCCCATTGTGTCGGACAGTATCCCGAAATCTTCAAAGCTGCCGCCATGCGCAATCCAGTTACCAACATTGCCACCATGACGACTGCCACGGATATTTCCGATTGGTGCTACGTCGAGGCTCTCGGGTGTGGATACTACAATCCGGCAAATTTCGTGGAGCGACGCCGGAGGAACTGCAAGTCATGTGGGATTCCAGTCCAATTCGATATTCGGAACGTGTCGTTGCTCCGACGTTGATTGCACTCGGCATGGCGGATCAACGGGTCCCGCCGTCGCAGGGATAGGAGTTTTATCATACTTTGAGATCGAACGGTGTCAAGAGCAAGCTTTGATGTATGATGACGATGACCATGCTATTGAAGGAGTGAAAAGCGAAGCGGATCTTTGGATCAACATCAAAAAGTGGTTTGATGAACATTTATAGCAAGTTGGTCACGTGCTTTCTTTCGTTCATAATGTTAAATTACTAAGTGCTCCCTCTTGAATCCACAGATTCAAAAGATCATTCTCGAACAGACCTCATTCATCTGAGTAAGCTATTCGGACATATGGGCCTCTGCCGAGGAAAGTCCACAAAGGCGTCGAGGATTCATGTCAAAGTTGAGCGTTCCGATTCCGCATGTCGACGAAATGGATTGGTACCTACGATCAACTCTCGTGATGTGTCAAGTACAATCAGTTTCGTGTCACCAACCTGCCCGAGTACCAAGAACTATCAACGGAGATTTCACAAACACCACTCGGCCAGTGTCAATCCTGTATTCAACTTGCGGATCACTTTCAATTGTTTGAGGGCTCTTCGCAACACTTCTAGTAAATTTATTGGCTATGAAATTTTACGGTTAATGCAGGGTAATCCTAAACTCCCATTCATCGCAAGCATTTTTTTCTCGTGTTCGATACGATTCTTTGGGATTGATCTCATAAGTTGTCTTCTCCCGTAGCGTTACGCATTGTTCTCTCTTGTCTTCTTCGATTTCTTTGCTTCTCAATACAGTGTTTCCTTAAATCCTAAATTCCGTTCACATAACACTCACTTCGTCCTCAAGTCATTGTCCTTATTATGGTTTACAAATTGGAAGGTAGAGCAACGCCAAGATGGGCAACACAAACTGTGCCACCAACAAGATCACAACATAATTGATCATGTCGCAATAGTCATCGGCGGCGTTACCGGCGGGGTTATTGGCGGGGTTATCGGCGAGGTTATCGGCGAGGTTATCGGCGAGGTTATCGGCGAGGTTATCGGCGAGGTTATCGGCGGGGTTAATGGCCCTTTGTTCTGGCGGGGGTGCCTCGATCAGCACAAATGTTTCGTCGTAGCGTTGGAAAATCCTGGGATGGGGGCGGTGCTTGACCATTATGGCAATGTATTTCTCCTTGGCAATATCGTCAAGCTGTAGCACGAATTCTAAAGCCAGAACATTCAGCACCATGTCAATAGGATCCAATGTGACGAAAACAATCCAAAGATTGACGAAGTAAACGCCGAGCTCATAGATGATGTTCATAAAACTGTCGAAGAGTAAGGACGATTGTAGAAGCAAGTTGAATGTCCTCTCTTAACAACAACAGGTTCGCACTGCTTGCTTCCCAACAAGAGAATGATTCTGACTTGGTAGATGCATCCTAGAGCAAACGCGATAGCCCTGGATATCCCGTCAGCTGTGCTTGGACAGAATGACACGACGTCGCCATTGTCTATGGAATACACGAGCAGAAGAACCGGTATCATCAACTGGGCGACAATGACGAGGAAGAGGAGATAGCAAACTTTGAGCCGAATACGCAGCAATCTGAGTTTCAGTGCCCTGTCGTTGTCATTGGCATTGCCTTGCGATTGCATTTGCATGTACATGATCGTCAACAATCCGACGTTGGAACGGGATTGTAGGAAGTTCTGCCACACATCCGCCAGGCTCATGTTGACGTTGTATTATAATATTGTCAAGATTTTGTGAGCACATTTAACGCATTCAAAATGCTCGACACTGGAGGGCTTGGTTACGGCTCTTTGCACAGTACCCCTTCTACGACCTGTAGGAGCACCGAGAGAAATACAGAAGTTCGGGTTGAGAGCTCGGTTCGGATTGTTGACCTTGCGGAGCAGTCAGAACCATGACGCCTCTGCAGTATGCCCTCCCACCTGACGACGAGACCACGCACACATGATTATAAACTGCCCCACCCACGATCATGAATTAGAATACCGGTGCAATGTCTCTCATGGTGACCGGGGCTTATCAATGTTGATTGAAATTGCTGTTGTTAGTTCGAGGTGTTTGTAAGTTGTTGCGGAGATGCAATGTCGCTTGCGATTGGTGAAGGCTGTCGTCAAACATCGGGTTTCAAGTTCGTCGAGTTCCCAACTCGGAGTAGCTGACCAACTGCTCGTGCAGTGAGTGAACTGTTCAGGTCCTACAGCTCGGGTACAAGTAGGGGCCGAGTTCAAGGTGATACTTCCATACCCGCGGTACTGAAATCAAAATGCCAAATTCGCAATAATGAATCAGAATACCAGTGTGTACAATACCTTGGGAGGGTCGTCGGCAAGGAACGCCCGGTACTGAAGGTCATCCGTGGTTTTAGGGGGCTTATCAATGCACCAGTGTTGTGAGGTCATAGTTCGGATTTCATTTTTGGGCCGGAGAGAGGTGGACGACCACTGCCCGCTATACATGTGGCCTTGAAGTTGAATCCAACCAAGACTACATGGAGCAAATGAGAATCGTAACTAAACATGTACCGAGTCCTTCATGTGCACATTACGATGTACACGTACTCTGGACTCTGGAGTGTAATGAAGAGAGAATATCAATGTAGCAAATGAGAATCGTTACCTCGAAACTCGCGACGTGAGAAAAATCGATTCGCCACATATAATCAGCACATGGAGAGACGCGAATAACACACATGGCAAGCAAAAAGTACCCCCGCGTTCCATATCCGATTCAATATGATGATCTTTTCCTTCGCAAACGCTGTGAGCAGCGTTCTTACCTCAGGCATACCTTGTGCTCTACCTTACGCTGACATTACCCTGCTGCAGGTCGTCAAGAAGGGTCACGTGAAAACGAATTACTTTTATCCTATATACAGGGGCACTCCACATCGTGTTCTGGTTAACCCTGGGAATCCTGCAGATACTCTCCAGGCATTTTTTGCCAAAAATGAAAATGTTCTTGAAGAATTGAACAATCTTGCCGTGGGTGGGACCCAAATAAAGCCATTGGGTGTAAAATGGCATGTGAAGTGTGACGCTACCTTGACGACAGATCTCCTTGGACCCAACTGGCAGGCACCTCGTCTCCTCGGCGACGGCATCGAGCTGGATTTTGACCAATCCTGGGGTCTCTCTATTATCGGAAACGTCAAGAAGAGGGTCGTGGCTGAGACAGCCCTGGAACGCATCGTGAATCAGGCACAGGTCAACTGGTTTCCGGAACAAGTCATCGGGGTCATTACTGCTATCTACTTCATCACTGGAGGGTTATCGTACACAGGAAAGGTCAAAGCCATCGCCAGAGGTGGCGCGGAATTGGAGGCGCAGAAACGCAACGCAAACGTAGTTGAAGACCAGGCGGAATTGGAGGATGATCCAGATGAAACGAACGCAGATACAACAGATGCGCCTGTCGCACCAACTCGAGGGTGGAAAGTCTCCATGACTGGAAGTAGTAACGTTGTCTTGACCGAAATAGATCCCGTTGACTGGATCGTCGCAATCGAGTACCTACGACTTGTTGAGGAAGACGGATTGCTGAGATCATTGGGAGTGGTTTTGCGATCCGCAGCAGCTACGTTTGACATCAAAACTCGTGACGAAGATATGGTCGACAGCAGTAGTTGGTCAGTAAAAACTTGGTTGAATGATGACGATGACGTCATATCCAGACCATAGGTGCCGCTAACCGCTAACCAAGCATGAACGACGAGGTGGCAATGCCAGCGGTGACGTGGGAACAACACGAACGTCGAGTACTCACGACCAGGATACGGATACGACAGAATAGAAAAATGAACTGCAAACGCTCACACATTAATACTTAAATCTGCTTTACATCTCTACTCATTCTACGACCTTTAAGCGCGCCGAGAGAACGTTGAAGTTCGGATTGAGAGCTCGGTTCGGATTGCCGACCGCGTGGAAGAGAACCATGATGCCTCCGCAGAAAACTCATGTGTGACTATATGATCGCGACGAAAATGCTTCTAAACCGCCCCACACACCTAATGAACCAGAATACCGGTGCAACGTCGGCCGCGGATTAAGGGCTTATCAATGGAGTTGAATTATTGTTGCGAATTCGAAGTGTGTATTGTTCGAAGTTGCGCGTCTGCAATGTCGCTTGGGACAGGCTGAGGCCGTCGTCTAACAACGGGTTCAATGATGGAGGTGAAAGCCTGGGGTTAAGTTCCCAAACGGAATGTACAACCTAAACGACGACCGCAGTGAGCGAACACACAATTCAGGATCCGCGCTTGGTATGGGAGAGAGGGTTCAAGTATAGCCGAGTTACACCTACACCAACGAATCAGAATACCGGTGTGGCTTCGGAGGGTTTTCGGCAAGGTACGCACTATGCAGATCGTCGGGCATGGGTTTCAGGGGCTTATCAATGATCCAGTGTTGTGAGTTCATCGCTCCGATTTCGATTTGGCGACGGAGACAGGAGGAATACCGCTGCCAGTTACGAGTTATGACCATGTTAAATAAAACAAGAGCGCTTGGAACAAATGAGAATCGAAACTCGAAACTTCACATGTGCTTCATGTGCAAATTCTGATGTACTTGGAGTACTAAAACTCCACACCCGGGCTATAGAGTATAAGAAACGAGAATGCATGGAGCAAATGAGAATCGATGTCCAGCGATGTCAGAGATCAATTCGGAACAATAATCAGAACATAAAAAGGAAGGAATAAAATACTTCAGGTACAGGCCCAAAAGCCCCGAGGTCTATCTCCCGACCAGTATAATGGTCTCGTTCGCGAAAGCTATCCGCACGGCTCTTATCTCAGGCGTACCGTGCTCTCGACCATACTCCAATATCACCCTGCTGCAGCTCATCCGGAAGGGTCACGTGCATACGAATCACGGATTCTGGATTTTCGATGACACTCATGTTTCTGTTAACCCAGGGAATCCTGCGGACACTCTCCAGAAATGTTTTGCCAAGAACAAGTGGGTTCTCGAGGAATTGGAACATGTTGACGAGGGAGAGACCGATATAATGCCGTTGGATATGACGTGCAATGCTTCATTGACGGCGGGTCTCCTTCGGTCCAACTGGCTTCGAGCTAGGCTCCTCAACGACGGCTACGAGGTGGATATCAACCAAACATGGGATCTCTCCATCGTCGGAAACGTCAAGAAGAGGGCTGTGGCTGTGACACAATTGGAAAGCATCGTGAATCAGATTCGGGTCGACTGGTTTCCTGATAAGGTCATTGGGGTCGTTACTGCTGTCTACGTCGTCACTGGAGGACTATCTTACAAGGGAAAGGTCAGAGCCATCATTAAAGGTGGGGCGGAATCGGTGACGCAGACGAGTAACGCAAGCACCAAGAACAAGGCAGAATCGGTGGCACAGACATGTAACGCAGGTGCAGTTGAACGCAAGGCGCAAGTAGCACAGACATGTGCCACAAATGAAGCTAAACGCCAAGCGAAAGTGTTGACAGATAGCACCAACGCAGATACCGCAGATACGTCTGTCGCTCCGACTCCAGGATGGAAATTCTCCGTGATTGGAAATAGTGAAATTGTCTTGACGGAAAGGGACCCCGTGGACTGGATCGTCGCAATTGAGTACTCAGAACTCCAAGCACATGCATTCGACGACGACAAAGGCCGATGGCTAGAACTGAAGACAGGCGACGAGGTGATGAAACTTCCGCCCTTCTAAGGTCTCGATTATACTCCCTGCTCTCCAGTGTAACAACGAACCAGGTGGTCAGCACTTTACAAGAAGGGTCATGGAGAGTGAAGCGGAGGATCCCCATTTGAAAGTAGCCAGTGCACGAAATCAACTGTACGACGACCGAGCATAACATGCCAGCCATCACTTGGTTTACTCTTGTGTCGCCGTTTGGACCAAAACTTGGATCTCAATTCCTCGCTTGCATGCTTAAACATAGGGCTTTCGTACCATACACAGACCATGCTTCAACATACAGTAGACTCTTGCTTTTTATCGAGGTTGGAGAGGCGGCAAGCGTTGGCAGCTGTACGATAAACTCCTGCGGATGCTCCTTCTCCCTATGCTTCATGTGGATCAATTCCAAAATAAACATATGTTGCTGCCATTGCGTTGCCCAAAAATGAAAAGCCTGTGGTCCTCAAGACAGAATTGTCAGAAAGGCTCCCAACAACAAGAGCCAATAATACAAACACTCCCCAGGAGGTCACATAGATAGCCGGCGTATAATTAATCCAGAAAAGGTTGCGATATCTGCTAGATATCTTCAAAGTCAAATGCTCCGAGGGGCTCCTGCCTGGCGTCGTGATGGCAAGTTGCGCAACGACCGTGGAAGAGACGATGCCGAATGCAACGTAGTATGATTCGGTAAGTCCAATATTGTCGATCTCATTGGCAAAGGTGATGACCACAAACCACAGTGTGGTTCCCACCCAAAAGAGCAACGCAGCAATTGCAATTGCAAAAAAAGTAATATCTGCTCTTGTAGACATGATGGTTACTGTATTCGTATCAGGAGCAGGCGTATGATATAGCGTTTTGTTGGTGATGAGTGATGAGCATATCAGAGCATGTTGTTCGTTCGCATACGGCGAGAAAATTCTGGAGGTCCCTCCTATGGGTTTCTACTTAAAGTATTCCCATAGTTGGGAACAAGTAGACTACTGTGCCGGTATGAGAAAATTGGAGTGAAATAGGATCTGGAATTTACGGACGAGTACCAGTACCGCAGCTACTGCTACCAGGTATAGCGTTCTAGTACACATGATCACATGATTGAACAATTGAATGATACCGCATGCTGCTAATCGCATTACCCCGTAGAGAACCCTACAAGCTTTGCAAGGCGACCTTCTCGAAGAACTTGGTTTGCACGAAGATCGTGTCATCAATGCCGGCGCAATTCGGTCGTGCACATTCCGCCTCACTTCAAGAGTGCTTTGTAATCAGGTCCATCTCACCGTCATGACTTTTAGACCGACTGCTCCCAGCAGTTTGTGTTAACGCACAACGTCCAGTATAAGCCAACACCGTCGCCAGAAATGCACCGATTGGGAGTTCGATTACATGCAACAGGCATAACAATTTATACATTAGATTGCGACTTGCGACACTCATCTTTCCATTCCTCCCAAGCAAGATCTCTCTTCAATGAAATCTATTCACCATATGACGTCAGCATCCAGACGACCGTCGTTCAGCTACCAATGGTAGACTAACCAATGGTAGACTATACCCGTACTTGTCAGTTTGTAGATCCAAATTCAGACGGTCGATGTGGATCAATTCCAAAATAGGAGTATGTTGCTGCGACGGCATTACCCAAAAATGAAAAACCTGTTGTCCTCAAGACAACGGCATTGTTGGAAATGGACCCAACGACAAGAGCCACTAATCCAAACAATACCCAGGAGGCCACGTAGATTGCAAGAGTGTATTTGACCCAAGGAACGTTGTCATCTTGGTCGTCGTTGTCCTCGTTGTTATTGTTATTATTGCCGTTGATATTGTTGCGGTTGTGATTGTTGCCGTTGTTATTATTGCCGTTATTGTCGTTGTTTTCGTTTTCAGTGTTGTTGCCGCTACGGTTATTGGTGCGTTTGGGTTTGCGTTTGCGTTTACTTTTGATTGGGGGTAAGTGGCGAGTCAAGCGCTCCGAGGGGCTCGTGTAAGGAGCTGTCACGGCAAGTTGCGCAACAACAGTGGCGGATATGAGACCGAATGTAATGTTGTGCACTTGAACGAAAGCGCTGGTTGGGCACTGGTAACCACTACCATTCGATGTCGCATCGGGCAAGCTTACTCCAACATTACAGGTGGCATCTGCGAAGGAGATCACAGCAAACCACAGCACGGTTGACACCCATACGCCCAACAAAGTTATTGCGAGTACCGCGCCGAGGACAAAATAGTAATGCAATCCTTGTTCAGTCCAACCATCTGCACCCGCACCCTGCCCACTACGTGCACCCGCACCCTGCCCACCACCTCCACCCGCACCCTGCCCACTACGCGCACCCACACCCTGCCCACTACGCGCACCCACACCCTGCCCACTACGCACACCCGCACCCTGCCCATCACGTGCACGTGCACCCGCACCCTGCCCACCACGTGCACCCGCACCTCGACCACCACCACCACCCGCACCCTGCTCACCACCTCCAACATCATCCTGCCCACCATCTCCATCATCATCCTGCCCACCATCTCCAACAGCATCCTGCTCACCACCTCCACCCATCTCCTCGTCTTGTCTGCCCCCAACCATGTTCTCTTCTATCGTTCTGTGGTCTCTCGTTTCTGAAAGAAAGTGATATGAGTTCTCCTCTCGCTCGATGCAAGAAATGGAATTTAGCAAACGACTTCTGAGATTGGTCTAGTCTCTCGCATGTGCTTTATTCGCTCCATCACTGTTCGTTAAGAGCGACAGGAGCATGTCAGATCTAGGGCACATGATCATCACGCGATTTACTTCGCGCGTCGTGCTGGATGGATGTTCGCTTACTTTATGGATTTATGGACAAAGTGTCCGGCAACCTGAAGTTCTGCCAACTTCAATCATGATGGAAACCGTGAATTTCCGGACCTTCCTGAAGTATTTATGAGTAATCGGGGCAAAGGGCTTAGAGGCTTATATATTGCAGAATTGTCTTCCTTCTTAAGCTCGGGTGTACGAAGGAGAATGCCATTGCTATAATGATGTGAAGTCAAGTCTTGAAAGCCTCTAGGTCTAGCAGTGATCGGAGCTACTTAGTCCTATGTAGCCGTAGTGACGACAAATTTCCAAATATCATACCGACACCGTATCGCAACTGCCACGCCCGTTTCAGCGAACCAGAATACCGGTGTCCCTTGGGAGGATTGTCGGCTGTCGGGGTAGGATAGGTATGCCCTGCGCAGATGGTTAAGCATATAATTCTGGGGCTTTTGCGATGGACTACTATCATATATCATAGATCAAAGATCCAATTTTGTAATACAAGTTCACATATCGACGTTTTTGTTCCGAGTTTCGATTATCATACGGTTCGGGGCCGGGACGGAATGAAGAAAAACTCCGAGGGGGGCGTTTTTGTTCCGAGTTTCGATGACGGTTCGGGGCCGGGACGGAATGAGGGAGTCTTTGCGTTTCCAGGCGATTGACGTCGAATACAACAGCAGGAGGTTCCGGAATATCTTCTTTTCGATGCTTATGTCGACCCCACCGACATGAAAATAAGTGAAAACGGTTACGACGAGTTTAGTGATTTCCAACGGAATTTCGCATGTGACATACAAACTAATTTTTTTTATTCAATATTAATACACCTATCTAAATTCGCCGTAAGCATGGATTAGTAGAAATGTGCGTACGACAAATTTGGCTAAAAATGAAAGAAGGCTTTGAAAAATGCACTGTTAACGACTGGTATGACAATCCGATTTATGAATTCTTCACGTTTGATTCTTATGGAATTACTTGAGATACTCCGACGCATTCGAATGGAATCTTTTGATTAGGAATTGTGAGGATACATATGTTTTCGAGCTGTTTCTTAAATTTTCTTAAGTTTTCTCAAACTTTCTTAAGAAACTTTAAGAAGATTTGAGTTGCTTATAAAATCTCAAATAATCTACGTGAACCTGGTAATGAAATCGCACCTTCTTAAATTTTCTTAAATAATCTCAAACTTTCTCGATCGGACGTGAGAAAAAAGAAGTTTCTCATATTTTCTTAAACTTTCTCATTCTTTCTCAACTTTACTTAACGCAAGATTCCTATCTGTAACTCGTTCGAAAACAATTTGTCTGAACGATAATCTGCCATCTAGCTAGGACAAAATGAAAATATTATATTGTAGAACAAGCTCGTGTGTAGGAAGGTTTAGGTGATATGGGTAGGACACATCTAGTTAATATCCATGCAGATTATACATAGTCATTCATGATTTATACATAAAAGTCTCTGAGGTGCGTCACGTTTTGACATGAGATCTGATCGTAAATTACAGAATTTCGAGGTTGAGACATTTTCGATACGCACTGACAAATTCTACCAATCCTGTACGGAGTACGAGACACCTTTGTAGAAGGAATTCCGGAACCTCCAGATGGTACAATACCCAGGCAGAGTTGGCATCAATCCGGAATCCCGTGCCTGTGTATGATATGAATATGGGAATCCTGTGGATTCCCAGAAGTCGCCTCAGCTGAACTGCAACGTTGAACGATATGGGAGTGCTACAGTGATAGTATACACTACGTGTATGCCGAAATGCCGCAGTAGTACGCGCTTGCAAGTGCTACGCATCTACATTGGTATTGGGCTAAAAACGTAGTAGTTATGACGTTAAATATCCGAGGAGTCTAACGGCTCCCGGATGGTTCACTAAAGCATTAGCCTGCGTGGTAGCTGGGGATGGTGGTGGGTTAGCGAAAAAATGCATCAGCAGATGTGTCATCACAAATGCATTCAAATCGTTCAGATACAAACAAGTGAGCGATTTCCATCAGGGAGTTGTTATTTTCCGTCAACTGGCCCGCTTGGCGTTGACTGTCCTAGGGCCGACAGTAATGTACTACGTAGCGACTGTGTGTAGATAGACAGTAAGATTGGTAGGACCGTATAGAGGTACCGTCTACTGTTGCATTGGCTTATTGTCTTATCTGCAATTTATGTCCACTACTCGGAGTACTACTTAGAGTCATCGAGCCGATAGAGCTTCCGAAAAAAGTCGACTCTTTGAATTATATATTGCAAATAAAATTACACATCGCCTTTACTGTTGGAAATACCCACAACCGTTCCAGTAGTTAGTGAAAGTCAGTACTCCCGTACTCTACTACACGGTGATGGCTGGCTCGATTACGGACACGTACGAGCTCCCTATTCGAAATATAATGACTCGGGAATCGGGAACCACGAATGTCATTCGCAAGGACTCGAGGATCGTCCAGAAACTACTACAGGCTACATGTAGCAAGTCCCGCGGAAAGCACATCATTCGCATGGGGTGGGTTCATGGGCGATTGAAAGATGTCGTCGTTTTGCTACCGATGTAGACGACAGCCAATGGACCGCAGTGAAACGCGAAATTGCCAATCAGAAGTTTGTACAAAATAAAGATTTCCTTTGGATGCATGTCTGGGTGAATCGGCAAGATCACAAGAAGGAAAACAAGGACACGAAAGCATGTAGTCACTATATTTTGAATCTGGGATTCACTAACACGGCGCCACAAGCACGGAATTGAACGTCGTGCAATACGGACATCAACAAACATGAGATTCTCCGCCATTGTATTTGCTGTAGCCGTATTCCTCGGTGCGATTGAGTATGTCATGGCAGGTGAGGAAAAGAATCAAACATGAATTGTGAGGATCATCAGAGGTACCGGATCCATCGTCGTGTATTGAGCAACGTCTGTTCCATGTCGAGCGTCTCATCCGATTTCCCTCCCCTCTACCAGATGAGACTCCTTCCTCGGACAACATCCTTCGTGATTTATTGGACGACGATCTCATCAGTGTGGCAAGGATCGCGAATGTTGTAGATCCGTCACTACAGACGAAGGCCGACACATTCGACGCCAACAGGATTGACGAACTGCGTGTGCCACTTCAAAGAGATACTTTGGCTGCGCTGGCAGGTGCATCCACGGTTCAAACTCTTGATTTCTTACAGCAATCTCCTGTTCTCTTCATGTGGAATAGCAGAGGTGATCAAATTGTCGACGAATCAACAGGTAAAACAACGAGACAAGGCCTGTGTGAGCTGGTTTCCTCTACGACTTCAAAAGTCGACCAGTCTATCAGAGACTGTTTGTGTGGTACGGCTGATCCTTTTATCCGTTGCCAGATGATGCTCGGAAACCAAGCACTTGCGTTTGGCACCGCCCGATCTGCCTCCAGAACGAAGCCTCACCATGCACACATTCGACGAGTTCAAGGAATTCCAGAACGCAAGACACAAGCAACATGTGATCTCCAATTCACACCATCGAATTTAATGTCTGCTCAGCCAAGCTTTATTGAATTGCTTAATGTAGGCACAAATATTGACAGCCTTCAGGTCGGGTCTCCCGAGATTGAGATTGAGGGAGCTGTTGCTTCGACCTTCAGCCTCCTCCCCTCAACGTTTTGGAGGCATGTGGAGGAGTATCTGTATCGATTCCGAGCGTGGAATTTTTGACATTGGAAGGCGCTCAAGTACAGCTTGATTCTGGGATTATTGTGAAGGGCAGTGATGCCCTAAAGGAAGAGGCCGGAGATATTGACGTGGCGCTTTCTCTGAGCATTTGTTTTGCCTTATCCGAAGAATTGGAAAAGGTGCCAGGGCTTGAAGCGATATTAGAATATCTTGGGATCGATCTTTGCTTCGCAGAACAAACCTTCAAAATGTGGCCTGCTCGAGGAAGCGCCGAGTTTTCGTTGGAGGTGACGGTATCTATTTTCAAAGCCAGTATAGGTTTGCAGTGGCAAACTTCCACCACTCTCAGAGACACTTTGGGTTTGTGCGACGGTGTTGAACCCTCTTGCGACGATAAGGATACGTTCTTTTGTTCAATGAGCGAAATGGCGTGGTCGGATTCGTTGATCTACTGGTCGACTTCAATATTTATCAAGAAACCCTATTCACGCTCCCCATCGGCGAGGGAATTAATTGGCATTGTAAGGATTTATCAGATGGCACAATTTGCTTCCTTGGTTCATCCTGCCAAAGGTGCCAAAACCCTGCGTCCTACTGGTATGGTCCAGCCTTCACTGCCTGTGGAACTGAGCCTGGATATGCAGACGGCACAACATGCCTCCCAGGATTTTCGTGCCAAAAATGTGAGAATCCATCAACGTATTGGTATGGGCCCGCCTTACAAAAGTGTGGCGAAGAGCCAAAGTACGAAGATGGCACAACATGTCTCCCAGGATTTTCGTGCGAAAACTGCCTCAATCCATCGACGTATTGGTATGGACCCGCCTTGCAGAAGTGTGGCGAAGAGCCAAAGTACGAAGACGGCACAACATGCCTCCCAGAGCTATCTTGCCAAAACTGCCTGAACCCATCGACGTATTGGTACGGACCCGCCTTGCAAAAGTGTGGCCCAGAACCAAAGTACGAAGACGGCACAACTTGCCTCCCAGAGTTGTCTTGCCAAAACTGCCTGAACCCATCGACGTATTGGTACGGACCCGCCGTACAAAAGTGCGGCCCAGAACCAAAGTACGAGGACGGCACAACATGCCTTCCAGGATTTTCGTGCGAAAACTGCCTGAATCCGTCAACGTATTGGTATGGTCCCGCCGTACAAAAGTGCGGCCCAGAACCAAAGTACGAAGACGGCACAACCTGTCTCCCTGGATTTTCGTGCGAAAACTGCCTGAATCCATCTACGTATTGGTACGGACCCGCCTTGCAAAAGTGTGGAAATGAGCCGTGCTGGGGTTCAGGCACATTCTGTTTGATTGGAACGTCGTGCAATTCGTGCTGCAATGGCCAATCTTGGAGTTTTTGCAATTAAATTGCCTCTAGCTTTAAGGGTGTAGTGATAGTCGCAACTTGGATCTCACCGATTTGATTCATAGATGATTAAGGATTTAGCGCCACCTATGGACGTTGTCACAGCTTATATCTCTTCCAGAATCAACACTCTCTACAGTAGTAGTACTTCTTGCAACTATCAACCTGGCATCCTATGGCGTCCTTGTATCCCTCAATCTTGGCACTTGTTTTACACTACCGTAGTAGCATAAACACTCATTACTGTAGCTGATGTCTAATGTCCAACGGTACTGGCTACTTTTTACCAGTGCACGTCCACTTGAAAACATTCTAGAACGTGCTTGCGTACGTGTACTAGACATAGCGCTACACAGCTACACAGTGTATCATATGATGTATGGGCGTGTATTCTGCATACGTTTAAGCATATACCGGTACAGCGTAAGCATATGGCTTGTTTCACCATGAGGCAATATATGGTAGGAGCACGTAGACTCAGTATTCTAAAATTTTAGTTGAACTGAGAAACTGCCTCCAATCCTCCGGCAGTCTCCTCAAAATAGAACAAGAATTCGGTATGATCCATAAATCTATATCTTCGACAATCTGTTTCATTCGCATCTATTTGCACTACGAGGCCGAAACGATGAAGAAGCAACGAGAATAATTGAAGGTGAGCTGCACGTTGAACAGATTCGTCTTTATCGGTCTTGCATTTCCGAAAGTACCGATAGCGTCTCAGACGTTATACTCCTGCTGCTGGCGTTTCATTCTTTGCTGCCATCAGAACAACGTCCTCTATTGCAGGCGAGACAAAGCTTTGCACAAAGCCAGCATCAAAGTCAACTACAGCTCGGTGGGTTTTGAATTCCTTCCTGACGCGTTCAATCCGAGGCAAGGTGAGTGCTGTAGGAATACTGTCCTCGCAACTGTTCAGGTTTTGTTGATGAAGGACAAAGTATGCACATATGTATGATCGTGCCCGTCGTGAAAGCTTTCGCACTGTCACTGTTTTGAGGACATCTCTGCTTGTACATTCTTTCACTAACGCCTTGAAAGATGTCTTTCCCTTTAGAATCCAGTGGCATTTTGCGGTAGACACTCTTCGACACCCCCAACTGTATTCAATTCCCTCGCCGGCCATTTCGGCGTGGAACTTTGGAGTGATGAGGACCGAAACTCCAAGTGCATGTCCCACATGCTGCAACGCTGTCATCTCTTCAGCAAAGTCAAGACACGATGCCATCAGATATTTTAAGCTCCAATTTTCGGCATCCTCCATATCTTCACCATCATTCTTGTCCTTCGCAATATCCATTGTATACTTGTCAATATTGCCTTCATCTATCCATCCTCGCTCCCAAAGGACTTGCATGAGACCTTTCGGCTGGCCTAACCAACCTTTTTCTCCCTTGTCCTTTCCACTTTTGGATCCAAATTGTTATCCCTTGCAATCTGTTGTAATTCGGTCAGGCGATATTGGCGGCGATTGCTCAAGATATTGAGTGGAGCGAGCTCCGATTTGAGTTCAGCGATGGTTTTGTTTCGCATTCGCGGAATGCCTGCCGGAGATGGGAGTATGCGGTCATCACGGTTAAGTTCCCGTTCTTGTGGTGACATCCAGAATGGACCATCATCCTCCGAGGTAAACACAAAAGATTGTGTGTCGCCAACGTTTAAGGTTCGTGCAGCATGCATCCCGAGGTACCCATCGTGTTCCTTTATTTTTGACTCACGCATTATTGGTTGTGCTCCTCCATAGCTTCTATTCATACTGTAAGCATCTAGACCGCCCGTCAATTTCTTTGAATGTCCCTGCGAATGATCAAACAGAAAAACGAAGTCAAATTGGGGGTATATAACTTTGATGCAGTCGACGCAGTCCTCAAACTGCATGCTCATGTGATTGTAAGTCCAATACCCTTCGTTGTTTGCTCCCAATTCGAAACTCACAACAAATGGCGATTCTTCCAGGTCTTTCTTGGACACTTGGCCATGAACTGCAATCGCTGCATCAAGGTCAACATAGTTATGACCACGACGAGTCTCATTTATTTCTTCCATCTGAATCCGACTGATCGGAACTCCGAATCCGGTTTCACGCGATTGAATTGCGGAGAGCATGAGGCTCATTCCGTCCGTCTTTGGCAAAAGTGGACGTTGACCTAGTGGCCCAACCCATTGGCGTGATTTGAGCAGAAACTGGTTGAACACGCTTTCATCTTGGCCGAAGATCATCAGTGGTTTCAGACCTAGCGGCTTGCGAACGCTGAGGTTCCCTCCAAACATACCAAAGCCCATTTCCTCCGCAACCGAATGAAGAAAATCAAAATCGTCCACGTGGAATTCAATCATTTCTTTGCCCGAAGGCTGCTCTTGGTAAGAATATCCTTGACCTCCGACGTCGTCTGAAATTCTTTTCTCTGACTTCCACTTTTCCACAGTTTCTCTTCTCACTTGAATCCATCGATGGGTTCGAGGTTCAAGCTTCGATAGGTATTTCGTGCAGAACTCGTTCCGGTGGAATACGACATTGGGTCTCTCATGCCCATCAACAAAGAAGGATTTCTTGCGACTGTCGTAATGAAAGCCGAGACGTCGAAGCCATCGCCAGGTTGTCGTCAATGAGATAGGAGAATCTAGATACGTCTGAAGGAGTGGGCAGCAGTCTTTAATTGTAGTACTAGATTCACCGTTCTCGTTTGTTGCATTCTCCTCCGTGTCATCGTCATTCACCTGCGAACAATAGTTAGGAATTATCTTAGTGATCAGCTCGTTACGTGCCGATTCCACTGTTAGGTCAGCAAGGCTTCCAATACAGTAGTCAATCCATGGTAATGTGATTTCTTCACGGAAGTACTCTAGAAGATCAGGGAGTGGTTTCTTTTGTTTATGTATCTTCGGGTCTGGTAACGGAAAGTGCTCGCGATTCGCTCGCAGTAGGATATTCCAGCCTGCAACTGTAAGCTTGCTGGTTGCGGCTTCAATGCCCATCCTATTGCTATCATAGACAGCCTGGGAGCAGCAATCTTCTACCCACCGAGCAGAGTTCATCTCCTCCAAGGCCATGATATATGCTAAGCAAAGAATGGAGCATCGCTGTCGTATTATGAAGATATCATACGGAGAACAGAGATTGTCTACATCATGCTTATCAATGAGGTCTCTCCACCCGTCAGGACTTCTATTGACTTGCTGCAGCCTTTCTATACGTTGCTGAAGAACATCAACAACGCTTCGGTTGTCGGTTGAGCTCCCAAGGAAGAGCTTTTTTGCCTCCGGACTGTCCCAGTAGCTCTCTACCGAGATAATTGCCGAATCAGATCCAGAAGCAAGTTGAGAAGCCTTTGCTTTCTTCTGACTACCAGGAGATTGTGCCGCAACAGCTGCACCTGCTTCAGCTTTCCTCTTTGCTCTCGATTGGATATGAATTTCCGTCGTCAGATCCACAATTTCCGATGAACCACGTGCCACACTATAGCGATCATTTATTCCTGCGTCTTGCAACAGAGACAAGAAACATTTCTTTCCATCTGGCGGACGTTCGACCAATCCTCCGGGATCTGTTACGTAGTATCCCCAGATCTTTCGTTTTGGATTGCCGAAGATATCAAGGCCTTTGGCTGACCTCCGGAATCGGCCAGTATCATTCAATTCTGTGAAGTCATCAAGTGTTGCGCCTTCGCATGATGAAATTGCTTTGTTCAACATGCCTCTATCGAATCCAAGGGCCTTGAGAGTTGGAAACTGGGCATTGATTGCACGGAAATAGAGTTCGTCTGACAGCCATTTGTCTCGGTATCGTTGTTGCTTGGTGATTTCAAGCCAACACTGATAATACGTTGCGAGCGTCTTCATTATGTCTCAACTGCCGACCCTCGCAAGTTAAACTCTGCCTTGAAGTATATTATTGATCCAGTCGCAACAAAAGGCTCGGCAGTTACGAAGTGTAAGTTGGTGAAGTTGTCGTTACAATATCATGGTCCGAACAACTTTTTTTGGTGTGGTTTCGATCGTCTTGTTTCGATGTGCGAGGCTGCCATCCCCTGGCATAAAACGAAGACGTCACGGATTTTGTACTGATCCTACACGAGTTGCACTATATTTTGCTACGAAGCGAAACAAGCCATATATCATATGAGAAGCCTCCCTTTATCTCCTGTACTCAGGGTACGATACTCCAGTACACGTCTAACAGGCCAGAGCAGTAGGCGAGAGGCGAGAGTAGAGGGGATGTATGTATCGAGGAATATGGTGTACTCTTGCCTGTATGCCATACATTTTGTATGATATACATGTATGATGTATGAATATTACATTCGTGTGCATAGGAGTGAAGATCGGAGTGCTTTGCTCAGCTACTTGTACTGCATTCGACAAATCTTCGAATTCATTGAGAACGACCACACCATAGACCATGGTCGTCGATACGCTGCATCAGCGGCAAAAGCCGAGCAAGGCTGATGTGCTTGATCCATTACAATCAACAACGTTCTCCAAAACTTTAAAGCGAGCGAAGAAGAAGAATCGGGGACCGATGTTGCCGTTCATTTTAGTGTTTGTCATTGTCATTGCCTTAACGATACTGGCTGTCCTCCGCATGAATCGAGACAAGAACGCCGCCACTTCCTTATTGCGAGGACAGCCAATAAAATCAGAAGATTCCACGATATGTATCAACAACCTGGCGGATATGCCAAAGCATTGGCGTCCCTTACCGGGTTTGTTCGAAGATTCCGGCAAACCGTGGAGTCCACAAGAACAAGCATTGGCCGACGAAGCCGTCGAAAAGGGTTTGGATGAATTGGTCAGTTTCTATCAGCGCAACATGACCAAATCACGTATCAGGAAACTGAGGCATGATGCGGTCAATTCTCTCATTGACGAAGCCTATGCATCCGACAGTATGCCAGCCTATCATGGAAAGGCATTGCGAGCTGCTGCCACAGTCCTCCAGATTAACGCGAGGCCATTCTTGATCTCGGATAATGACGACGTAGAATGTGACTCCACATACGAGCAACTGAAGTATGTCGGATATGGCCAATATTTGGTCAACAACCTTCCCGAGGACAACGAGCTACGGAAGTTTCATAATCACCTCGTGACCAGTGTCAATGCTGTGATTCAGAAATGTGGATCGCTCAAACATCTTTTGGGTTACAAGAGTGTCAATAGCATTTTTAAAGAGGATCATGCCCATGCCGATCATGTCTTTGACTGGGTCTTGAGTGCCATTGCACTAACGGACTGTTTGACAGTACCCGAGTTGCGTATGCCAGAGGGAACGGAAGAATTCATTGCCAATGTGTGGAAGTACTTGGCCAAGTATGACATGCCCTACGCGCGTCGTCAACGCAAACATTATGATGATTATACCACACGCAATACGGCGTGGTTGGCCACACATGTGGCGTACGTTCCGAGTGGATACGGCCGTCACAAACAGCTCATCGAGGATGCGCCCTACCTGTACAAGTACATTCGAGAGAATTTCTATTATGCGCTCGAATATGGCATGTTGGATTTGTTTTGCGAGTTTGTCGACCTGGCGCGACAATACGGTTGCACGGAAGACAACGATTATCAGGTGCGACACGGCACGCGGTACATTCTTTCATTGTACGAGAAAAGTGGGCACTCGTGGATGAATTATCGCGAAGAGTGGAAAGTGGGAGAACATCTCAGCGACTATGATTTGATTCACAAGCCCTGGACTGCCATTTCAGGTCTGATTCGGCGGAAGTTTGAGCCGATTGTTCCTGGATCATACGGATATGCATTTCAGCAGGCACTGAAAAAAGCAGGAAGTAGCTCTTCAGAGAAACACCGACGCGTGAAGGTCGTTGCGTGAGATTTGTCGACAATGACAGTGTGACTTTCTCACCGATGTCATCCCGCTTGTGATCAAACGTTGGTAAGGCAGTCAAGTAATCGGGCTTCGATTACTTGATTCAAGAGCATTGGCTGTGTGCGTTCATCCATTGCGGAAGAGGGCAATGCTGCAGCATCACTCAATCTGAACGGGCCCCGGTTGGATTAGCAAAAATTGCATTCGTCACAGCAGACTTTGCCAAGTCGTCCTTCGATGTAGTTATCTGTTTGCTTGTCAAAGAATCCTTCACCTCAAGGTGCACTTTGAATAACCTTGATTTTACGCAAAGCACTACCTTCCCTGAAACCTTTCGTTTCGGTTAATACTCTGTGCCAATGCTGGTTCCTGTTACGCAAAGGCATTGGTGTATTTTGTGGTACAAATAGTTGAGGTCGCTATCTTGATCACCACCGTAATGTATTTACGATTACAACCTATCTTATTTTAGCAACGGATAAATACAAGACGAGGAAAAGTGATGACGCTGCCCGATGTTAAGTGAGGGTTGGGATGGATTGAAGAATTGAGCAGAACACGAAATGGGACAGTCGCGATAAAGCAATCGGCCGTTTCTTTGCGAAGTTCTCTTTTTGTTACACTCGTGTCATCACGGGACTCCACAACTCATGCACCGCAAAACTTTACAATGTTGGTGATGGTACGTACATACAGAATGGTGTTCGGAGTTCGGATCACATCCAATATCCACGTTTAAAAAGTCGGGACTCGTGTTACTGCGACACCGAAATGGCTTCAGGAGAATGACCGATGGTGTAAGACGTTCGAGGAATGACCTCGTAACGCTGTGCTACAGACACCCTGGCTTTGCAAAACAAGGACAGAAAAGCCCGTCGAAGTAGCTCAGGGACATAATGAAACGCACCAACCTACGCCAGAGTATGAATGCGACAACGACACAACGAAACAAAGCCAGAATCTTGCTTATGCCCCATTTCCAAAAAAAACATCACCCAATTAAATGAAAAACAAGATGAACAAGTTCCCTTAAGTTAATCGATGATTAGGCCCAATAAAATTACACGTCCGATAACAACACCCTTGAGTGAAATCCAGAACCACCCTGTCTTTCGTATGATGTACGAGTGCTCTGAGTACACAAAACTTCGCAGCATGCAGAACGAGGAATTGAGCACAGCGCAGGGGACCATGAACACGAAGACACCAAATACCGCGTCGGGAGAAGGAGTCGACTGGATGGCATCAAATACCACTGAGTCCGTTTCAGTCCGGTGCGGAGACACCACCGAAGGCGATGACGATGACGGCGAGCAGACTGAGAAGAAGAAGATGAAAAGGATACTCGCGAATCGCTGCGCTGCGCGAGCGTCCTACATTCGACGCAAGTACATGGTTTCTCAGCTGAGCGTCGACGTTGCCAACTTATCCGCCAGAAACGATGAGGTGGAAGCTGAGAACGAACTACTGCGTAATGAAGTTCGGAATCTTAAGCAGCAAGTGCGTGTCCTTCAGCTTATTGGGTATAGAGAGCCGACACCAGAATTATTGCTCTCCAGAGCCGTCCAAACTTGCCTCCCGGCTGCCCACACGAGTCTCCCGCCACATTTGCTTGCACGTATCTTGGAAGTTCAGCACAACCCCTTCTCTATTTCAGGTATGTTTTCTCTGCCTCATCACGATGGGTTTCCGTAAATTCTTTATAACGGGGGGATGTATTTAGTTATCTGTTGTTTTGTTTATTTTTTTGCGTTCGTGAAAGGATCTAGTGCAAGTCATTGTCCGTTTCCCCGGTCAGCGACAAATTCTGAGGGTATCCGGAAGAAACGTGAGAATGAGGAACTGCAGTTCTCAGGAGGCCTGCTTACATGGATTACCGGCAACAATCTATGACGCTATATAAAAACGGTTAATAGTTGCAAAACCATTTGATTTGAGGGTTATGAAGGTTCCGAATTTAGATCTTACATGAGCATTTAGAACGTCGTCGAAGTCGGTAGGCTTTGAGAAGTCTGTGTGAGGTGCAGTACAGATCACGATCGTTCACATCCAGACTTTCGCGTTCGTCACATACACTCGGAACCAGTGAATGTACATACAAGTGCTGCACTTAGAGCATCCCCACCGCTGGAGCGAAATCTGAATCGGACATATTGGTCTCGAGCCTTTAGAAACCTATTTTGGACATATTGGTGGTATCTTTCTCGCACCGCGTGCAGATTTTTTCGAGCAGCACGATGAAATTCTGACCCCCGCTCTGTAAATTAGACTGCTTTTTCTGTCGGATTTTGTGGTATTCTACCTACAGAATGTGGAACTTGACGTACTACCAGTACCGGCAAACGAGAGGTTGCGTCCCTAATGTGTGTGATGTACAGGGTTTAATAGCATATACAGTAGTAGTACATTGATGTCATACCGTTGTTACGAAACAAAATCATCGACAAGGATGCTGGCACGTATGTAAAGAACAGGCAATGCGTACCTCCGCAATCGTACCACTCAATTTACTACTACATACGCATTCATTGCTTCGACGTCGTTTCAATGGTGTTACGGTGCTCGTCCGGGATGATGTCAATTTTTTGCATACAGATCACAGACAAACTGACATGAGTCACAGTGTGAATGTGGCATCCGTGATAAAATCCTATTGGTTAATTTTTTATTCGAATGGGTCGAATAGGACAAAACGAGGGGCGCGAGAATCTGGACCCGGCTCGAGAATTCAGCAATTTGGTTCTATTCTCGAGCCCCAATTCAGATTTCGAGCCCCTTGGGCGCGAAATCTGAGGTATCGAGCCCAAGCGGTGCCATGCATTTTGGACAAAATTGTCGACGCAAATGGTCCTATCGGGTCATATCTCAGATTTCGCTCCAGCGGTGGGGATGCTCTTAAAGTGTACATACGCCAACTCAGTTAAATAGACAAATAGACTACTGGAGTCCTACTGATGGGCATCCGGAAGGAACATCTGCGGGGTCCATACTTGGCGCTGGTAGGACTCCAGTACCAGGCAGCAGCCAGGTGGTAAGAGCATCCCCACCGCTGGAGCGAAATCTGAATCGGACATATTGGTCTCGAGCCTTTAGAAACCTATTTTGGACATTTTGGTGGTATCTTTCTCGCACCGCGTGCAGATTTTTTTTCAAATTCTCCAGCAATTAATACTGGCGCGCGCCGTAAATTAGGCTCCGATTTGAATTTTGTGTGTAGTCTCGAGTATTGTCGTCTGGTGTCAACGAGTGTTTTGTCGATTGATCCTCACCTCCTTGTCACTTCTTTTAACGTCATCCACCATGGAAGATGCCAATGCGGACAACCAGGGTACAAACCGAGCCAGCATTCGCTCCACTGTTGGTCGTCAAACTGGTAACTTCAAGATTGATGAAGACATGAAGTTGGCTTCTGCGTATGTTTTCGTCACGACGAATGCGGCAATCGGTACTGATCAAGATGGCGAGACGTATTGGAAGAAGATTCGTGACAGTTTTATCAAGGGCGGAGGATTGGCAACCCGTACTCTTCTCTCATTGAAGAATCGGTTCAACAAAGTGTTGCAGGCTGAAGTGAACAAGTATGTTGGCTATCTTCACTCCGCTCTTCGTGAATTCCACAGTGGTTGGTCCATGATTGACTACACAACAAAGGCGAAGGCTGAGTTTCAGACCAAGCAGGGAAAGATGTTTAAACACGACATTGTGTATGATATACTCAAGAGGACATTGCCTAAGTATGAAATCTCACTTGACACTATCCATCCCAGAGTGGCTCGGGCATTGGCCCTCCTCGACAACGACAACGAACGTGCTATGGAACGTGATGCAATTCGTGTTGCTGCAGTGTTCCCTGTTGCTAACATAACTGCTTTGTTGAATTCATCTGTTGATAGCAACGACGAAAATTCAAATGTTCTTGTTGACAAGAGCAACATCGTTGAAGCAGAACCTGCTATGTCTGCCGCTGACGACGACGCTGCTCCTGACGATGATGCAAGGACAAGTGCGGCAAATTCTGGTTTTCGTCGTGCTGTTCTTCATGCTGACCTTTCCATGACACCTCGCCCTTCAATTGGAAAGAAGAAAGCGAAAGTCATTGCACAGCAGCAGGCTGCTTCTGCTAACAAAAGGCTGAAGGTACAGTTACCATCCGCCCGTTTTGATTCGAACAAGGTTTCGCTTGAACGTTTGGCATCGGCGGCGGAAACCAAAAACCAAGTTGGAATGCGTATGGCTTTGGCTGTAGAAGCCAAAAACGGAATTGCTAAAGAGCAGTTGATGATGCAACTCTTCTTGGCCAATCCGCAATCTGTTGCTTCACTCGCTTTTTTGCCGCAAAGTCCGCGGAGTACTATGCTGGTGCTGCTAGGAGGTTTCTGCTGTTGTCATTACGAAGCCCGACGAGGACGTTCCTGTTAGCTTCAACAACGACGATGATGACGAGCCAGAGGATTTCGGACTTTTGCCTGACACGCAGAAGCTTGTTGGGTGTCTTCTTGACGCAGCGGCAGCCACGTCAATGAACGACAACGAGGAAAAGGATGACGATGACGACGATTACGAGGATGAAACGTACTTTAATGCACGCAAGTGGCTGGAGAAGAATACGCCGCCCGTCATCGACTTAACAATGATTCGTGGATCTGATTTTTCTGACGACGAAAAGGAAAACGATGCTCCAATTCCATTGATGGTCAAAGTTAAGGTTGAGGCGATGGAAGAGGAGGAAACGCAGTGGACTGCACTTGACAACCACGCCTAGCAATAGTACTAGTAAGATAATACACGACAACTTCTACCGCTACTACTACTACTTCTAATAGTAGGAGATTGAAACAACAATGTCGTCGTCGTGCATCGTCAACAAACTAATAGTTGCCGTGCTGGTTATTGTCATACTACTATTCGTTTTCGTTCTACAATTCGTTTTCGTTTTCGTTCTCTTCGTGAGCTTCGTCGTCGTCGTGAGCTTCTTCTTCGTCATCGTCATCATTGTTGTTTGCGTACCATTTTTCCCACCTGTCGATCATCAAATCGTGTTGAAGACGAGTGTGAAGTTCCGAGTTCTGCATCGCCGAGATCATTTGGGATCTCGATCACAAGTTTGTCCTCCTCTCTAGGAATGACAACAAATGGATGCTGCGGGATGTACATTTCATTGTTAATGTAGTCAGAATCGATTCCGTTCTGGCGCTCGAAGTCAATCACAAGATTGTGAAGAATCACACATGTCTTGATGACTGTCTTCATCGCATGACGTTCCCAAAGACGACAAGCTGAGGTCAGGATATGAAATCTTGCTTGGAGCATTCCAAACGCTCGCTCAATGTCCTTCCTCTTTGCTTCCTGCGCCGATGCAAACATTTTTTGCATCCGAGTCTGGGGTTTTGCAAACGTTTTCACAAAGCAAGCATAGCGAGGATAGATTCCGTCACCAAGCCAATATGCGTACTGATAGGCATTCCCGTTCACAACAAAATGAACAGAAGGAGATTCACCGCGAACGGCATTGTCAAACAAGGGAGAGCGGTCCAAGATGTTGAGATCATTCAATGCCCCTGCAGATCCAAAGTTGAAATGCCAAAACGACATCGGTTATCAGCGATTGCCTCCAAAACAACTGTCGGGACGCCTGACTTTCCTTGAAACATGCCTTTCCAACCGGAAGGACAGTTCTTCCACTCCCAATGCATGCAATCAATTGAGCCTATACATCCGGGAAAGCCAGCAGCGCAACCCTCATCAAGCAGTCGTCCGATGTCAATAGCATTTGGGTGACGGAGCGCGTCGTCACCATACACTTCAATGACTGAATGACAGAAGCGTTTGCAGGCTTCCAACCCTGTTGATGCAGCCATACGATACTTGTCATCGTGTTCTGCGGAACTGACACCAGATGTGAGCTGACGGACAGCTGAGCAGATCTTCTGAAGCGATGACAGTCCCATCTTACCCACAGCATCCGTCTTCTGTCGGAAGTAGTCGTCGTTTGCAGTCACTTTTGCCACGATGTCGTCAAACAATGCAATTGGCATCTTGAAGAACTTCTTGAAGTATGTGGCGTTGTAAATGGGAGTAGGACCCCAAAAATCATTGAAAAGGAGGTGTGAGTAAAAAACACGACGACGTTCAATGTTGGGAGCCTTTCCAACACGAGAACCACTACCCCAAACAAATGGGGGGAACAAAAGGAATGTCATCGTCATCCTCGTCGGTATCGTCCTCAAGATTGTCGGCGATAATAACCAGAGCTTCGGTGAAGTCATCGTCCTCCTCATGGATGAGGAACTCCATGATGTCATCGTCGTCGTCGTCAAAGAAGTTCATTTTTTGGAAGTCAAAATTCTGTTGTTATACATGATACATGAGAATGTTCATACATGATACATGATACATTCCGATCACGGGCAAAATGACATCAGTCACGGTCTCTTCAAACAGCGTCCGTGATAACATTCTATTGGTTAATTTTTTATTCGAATGGGTCGAATAGGACAAAACGAGGGGCGCGAGAATCTGGAGCCGGCTCGAGAATTCAGCAATTTGGTTCTATTCTCGAGCCCCAATTCAGATTTCGAGCCCCTCGGGCGCGAAATCTGAGGTATCGAGCCCAAGCGGTGCCATGCATTTTGGACAAAATTGTCGACGCAAATGGTCCTATCGGGTCATATCTCAGATTTCGCTCCAGCGGTGGGGATGCTCTAAGACATTATGCACAGGGTACAGGTTCCTGAACGGCGCCAGACTGAGGTTCATACGTTCAAACAGTCTTAAAAACCCATCAGCCAAACTGCCACCACACTTGTAGGTCAAGTTATGCTACGATCAAGATGCATACTTCCATGAAGATTTTTCAGAAGGTAACATGCCAGAATTACCTCAACTCAAGATAGGAATTGGACTAATAGGTTGAAATAAATGTCATTTAGTAGGAGGTCTTTGGCGCATTGACCCAGATTTTGGATCGCCTTCTTGCTTGACTACTACTACTACACAAGATTGTACTTGCTGCATTCATCCAACTAATTGCATACAACTTTGCACCTCGACCAAAACCAATTGCACTAAAAACAAAAATTGAATCCCACTCAGAAACCAATGAGATGCTTGATGCTGTAGGTCAGCATGGTCAGGATAAAACCACAGAACAGAAGATGGTGAGACAAATTCTTTCGAACCAAGGTGATTGTAAGACCACAATAACGAGGGAAAGAGTGTCAAAAAAGAATTCAGATTGGGCTGTATTGATGTCAAGTTAAGGCCTCAGTAGGTAAGTGTAACTCTCTTCATATGAAGAAGGAGCGAGATGTCCACAATTCTCAACATCAGGGAACTGAGTTTACCTTTCATGATGACACTTTCAAATACACGAAACATATGAATGTCCGCCCTATGCAAAAATGATCCTTGTCAAAGCACCCATAATTTTTCTGTCAAACGTACGTCATTTGCTAAAAAACAAGTTTTTGTTGAAAATGCTCGCAGACGCACTCTACTTTTGGGACCAATACTTACATAAACAAAAACAGATTTGATGTGCAAAAACCATTCCTTATGATCCCACAAAAACCATTCGTTTTCAAAATTGCAATAGAAACCCACCAGCTGGCAAACAGAAACCAAATTGGGTCACTAAGATTCCTTTTTCTTTCTTCTTTGATGTCTTAAAACATTTTTCTGTGAGGGGGGCTGATTGTATAAGGTAGATATGAACAAAATCTTCTTAACGTGCTGCCGTGTTACTCCGAGTAGTTCGCAATATGGATACATGCTGCATTCACACTGACAAATCTCTTGTTTTGTCATCATTCTTGTTGACTGTCCAGACACCAGACAAATGTCAATGGGATCAGCATTGCTTCTGCATGTATGGAAGCAAGACACGTGACGACAGCAGAGGATGAACTATGACAAGTTTGCAAGAAGGCATCAAACTTGTCCACCAAATGGAATTAGCAACGGGCAGCCAGAATTGACATTTAAAGAAATACTGTGTTGCCGCCGTACTAAGTACCGACTACTGGTGGGTTACTACTCCTCAACCAACACAAATGATCACCACTCTTGGTGTGATGGCAGCCACCATGGATTAAGGTATTGTCAGTCTGTCATGATATGGTTCAAAGACGGGGCTGAAAAAGGTTTCAATTGACCACATCCCTTCCATACCAAGTGGCAGAGGACCTTATGGAGGACATTCTCCATAGAGACAGGTGTATTCATTTTGCAACCAATTATTACTAAATAGTTGTAAGTTGAATTGACTGTGTTGAATGATGAGTGAGCCCCTGGATCTCTGAATAACAACGACCTGCCATTCCGATCCATACAGAGTTGCTTTGCTTTGACACTGACACCAACATCTGGCTGCGATCCTGGGCAGGCTGCTCTACCTTAGAAACCATTAAAGAAATTGGTATAGTCCCTTGGATATCCGGAAATCGATACACATGTGCTGACACAGCTTTTTAATTGGAAACCGTCATTTGCCGGACCGTGGAGTAACGGAGAATTCCAAAATGTCCTGTATCACACTGTCGTAGACTGCTCCCACAACAGTTAGAAAAATCGAAGTCAAGAAGCGCAGGTCTATCATAACGACAGTAGACCGTACGAGTACTCCTATACCGTACACCAAGTGCACAATCAATCTAGGAGAAAGAAGTATATTCATATATACATATGAATATATATGTAGGTGTGTCTTGAAGATGTTTCTCGCGTTTCGCATGGTAGTCGAACCATATACTCTATACTGATCGAGTCTGGAGTTGAGCATATCAAACATATCAACCATGCACCAAAGACAGAAACAAGAAACACCGAATAGTGGTGCGTCGTCGTTGTCCACACCATCGACCAACTCGGATGGTTACTCCAAAACGTTGAAACATGGGAGGTCGAAGAATTGGAAACCATTTGTTGTTCCATTGGTATTGACAATTGTAGTTGTGGTGACGATTGTTTGGAGTGGAAGGACGTCGCCACCGAATGGTAGTACACCAAAATTGTTGCGACGACAAGTACAACTGCAAGGTCTCACAGGTGCATCCAAGAACAATCAAGATGGAGAAGACTCAACTCCTCCTGGCATTTGCATTAACAATTTGGAGGATATGCCAAAGCATTGGCGGCCGTTGCCGGGTCTCTACGAAGATTCCGGCAAACCGTGGAGTCCACAAGAACAGGCATTGGCCGACGAGGCCGTCGAAAAGGGTTTGGATGAATTGGTCAACTTTTATCTGCACAACATGACTGAGCATCGGATTCAAAAGTTACGAAATGATGCTGTCAATTCGTTAATTGATGAAGCCTACGCATCCGGTAGTATGCCATCCTATCACGAAAAGGCATTGCGAGCCGCGGCACGAGTGCTCAAAATCAATGCAGCGCGATTCGCATCCAAGAACAACCACAAGTATAAGGGATGTCACAAGACGTATGAACAACTCAAATATGTTGGATACGGACAGTATTTGGTGAACAACCTACCCGATGATGAGGAACTTAAAGCGTTTCAAATTGCATTAACGGAAAACGTCAACGCCATGATTCAAGATTGCGAAACACTTGACGAGCTTCTGGGCCTGGGTGATTTGAGTGAAATATTCAAGAACAAGCATGCCCATGCCGATCCTGTGTTTGATTGGACACTCAAGGCAATTGCAGTGACCGACTGTTTGACGGTACCAAATTTGAAATTGCCCGAGGGAACAGAAGAATTCATTGCCAATGTGTGGAACTACTTGGCCAACTATGATATGCCCTACGCGCGTCGCCAACACAAACACTATGATGATTACACCACACGCAATACGGCGTGGTTGGCCACACATGTGGCGTACATTCCAAGTGGATATGGCCGTCACAAACAGCTCGTTGAGGATGCGCCCTACCTGTACAAGTACATTCGAGAGAATTTCTACTATGCGCTTGAATATGGCATGTTGGATTTGTTCTGTGAATTTGTCGATTTGGCGCGGCAATATGGTTGCACGGAAGACAACGATTATCAAGTGCGACATGGCACTCGGTACATTCTGTCGTTGTACGTGAAAGGTGGGCACTCTTGGATGAACTATCGTGAAGACGGGCAAGAAGAGGATGAAAGTATTGACGACTATGATTTGATTCACAAGCCCTGGACTGCTATTTCGGGTGTCATTCGACGGAAGTTTGAGCCGATTGTGCCAGGGTCGTATGGGCATGCCTTTCAACAAGCTTTGGAAAAAGCTGCCAAAAAAGGAGATAAGCATAAGCATAGGACGAAAGATAAGCATTAAAGACCAGCGTTGTGCTTTACCAAGCTTTGTCACATTGTATGATGCTCATCATCGTTACCACAGTTGGCAGCCTTGACTGTGGTAGGGGCTATTGACTGGCATATGCTGTACTCCGAGTACCCGGTAGTACTTCAGTGGAGTCATGTGTTCGGAGCAACAGGGGATCGCGGCATTGTCCATGATAGAGCAATGACGGCTTTTTCATAACAATTGCAAGTTTGGTTACAACAACGAGAGGTGCAGTAGGCCCGGTAGTCTTCCGAATCAACCTTTCCTCCAGTTTCCAACTAGGCCAATGGCGTACAGTCGATAGATTACGGAAAGATTATATTCGCAAGAAAGCGTACACAAACAGCACTTAGTGTTTAAAGCAAAGACACCTCGATTAGCGTCGGCATCTTTGATCAGTCCTTGGCATTACCTTAGGACTGTCGTACGGGCCGAATCCAACAAAAACACAGTTTCTATAAATGGATGCGGTCCGTCAATCCCAATGACGCACAAAACCCTTCCACGAACGGAGCGACATAATTAAAAACCCATTGAGAATCCCCTTCTCTCTCTCGTAGATTAGCAATGGAATCATTTAATCTTCTTTCCTTCGCGAGGCAAGTCGGGCCGAACGTCGACCACTGGGTGTTTCTATAATTCCCAATGCGTCAGTCCCTTTCTTGCCCTTCCGAGGAGGCGTTTTGTGGCTCGCTGCTTCTCCCTTGGATTTCTTGTCCTCTGGAAGCGGTGCAGTTGTCATCTTGGATAATCCCAATACAAGGAGGAATCCGAGCAACGCAATCTATAAAAAGTGTAGACAGAGAAAATGACGAGGATGAGAGCAATCGTAAAATGATGACATTCTCGCAAAGTGACACTTCTCCGAGAGTATCAGTTGAAATTCAATCATATCGTGATTGTTACTCACAACAACTACAATAGGAAGCTGCAATTTAGAGGGGATAGCATCAAACATGGCGGCAGGCGTGTAATCGACGGCGGTAGAAGTATTGTCCATTGTCAGTGTGGAGTGAAGCAACACAACAGGGCGCGGTAAGGCACGCTTGCGGATAAACGGTTTCACTGCAGGCGTTTTATTTCCGTGTTGGAATCTCGTCGTTTCGACGTGCAGTCCCAGCCGTTCGAGAAGTCGAGAATAGGACGCCGTTTCTTTCACAAACAAACCGTCGACACAACTGCCACACCAAAGGGAAGTCCTGACGTCATGATTTCTGGAGAGCGCATTTAGGCTGACGTCACCGTCTAGTAACAAGTAATATACCGGTATTTTTTCACTCCGTACGATTGTACTCGAAGAAATTGTACAGTAGTCTCGTAGAAATCTGTACTACAGTACTAAAGCACCATGTTTGTGGCTTATTATTTATTATGCAGTGTCTGTGCTCTGAGTGGAATAACGGCAAGCGGTTGTCCTCCAGTTCAGTCAGATTTCTGTTAATGCTAATCTGATAGATGTCAGTGAACTTTCAGCTATGATTTTTTGTCAGAGAAGAAAAACAGGTGTGGCAATTTGCTCTCCTGTTGATTTTTTGGGCCTCCAGTGGCTGCAGGCTTTGACTACCCACTAGCACCTAGAGACCATTCGGGAATTGACTTGTGTCGATCAAGCCAGCCTAGCATTAGCCGTCTGTTGGGCTCTGATATTGTATGTGATGATGTATTCATTCTTAACACAAGAGTCCATAATGGTCAACTGAATTTTTCAAAGTCCCCATAACTTGTCTTGACAAATTCTTGAAATGATGCCGATGAAAAAAGCATTTTGTTGTTGTTGTTCCTTTTGCTTGGGTGGCAGAGAAACGACATACTAGAAGAAACTTGTTTGCTATTCTCATTGTTGACAAACTTCTCACTGAATGCAGTGGTATTGTACCAACAGGAAAAATTCAAGCAATTCATTGAAGAAGTAGTACCAAGTAAATTAAAGAGAAGAAGGTGTTCTATGAACTGGCAGACATGAAAATATGGCTCATAAACAAAAGTGATTCACCAAATCCAAACCCAAATTGTCTCTAGTAATGCTTTCTTGCTGTTACAAGCAGCTGTGACAAAGGATAGAACAAGCTGAAGACAGTAATTCACCACATGACTGCCCTTTTTTGAACAGCAACAACAACAAGAATAATGAGGGACATGATGATCTGGCAGCAAGGAATGCTGGTAACATTGAATTGGCAAATACTGAATTCAGGATGAAAGATTAGTTTGAATATACTGGTACTGTCCTCATAGAAGTACCTTACTTGGCATACATCCATAGAAGTATGCCATGGTAGCTTGTCCTCCTACTACTGGTATGGTGTGACAGTATAAGGATGATGGCATACATCAACAAGGTCATGCTAGATGACATCTAGTATGAAGAATGTGGTGTGCGCTACTAGGCTGGCCCCCATTTGTTCATCACGCCAGACAGCAAATTAATTCATGATGACATTTTGCCACCTTGAATAAATGGTACTTCCACCAACCAGCCATGATTGGCTTGAGATTTCACAAGTTGCTATTGGCCGCAGCAAGTTCTTACTATCACCAGACTAGCAAATGTATGGTGCATGTATATTCATCACATCTACCACATCACTTTTGGTTATTCCTTTAATCCAAATTTCAGACCAATTCCATCAGGCCTTGGACTTGTCACCTTTGCCGCTTGTTGTGATGGTGCTGATTAAGTTTGTGTTGTGGTGGCGGGTCGTCCTCTTGGCCATGACACTGAATTTCTGCTTGATAAAAAGTCAAAGACACCAGAGGAAGGTCGTGATTAAACCAATTTAATTGTTTGGTTTAAAGTTATTCAACAACTCTTTATTGCATTGTTCTGCATCACCTTTAGATGGATTTCTGAATCCTTTGCGCTGTTCGCAACATGCTGACAGCATTGTAATCATTGGAAGAGAGTTAGCTAGCTTCTTGGGTGGTATTGATCCACCGTTTTTAGTACAGTGCATTGTGCGTGCTTTGTTGTTGTCATCTCCTTCAGTTCTAACAATGCATGACTCTGGGATTGATGATGATCATTGCCCCCAATGATTTTCAGTTTTGATGCTAGACGAACCAAGAAGTATATATATATATATGTAACCTAATTATAGGGTTGTCACCGTGTACTGGCCGGTAGGCCAGTACCGTGTACCCACACCCGGCGGCGAACCGCGGGATGATTTAATTAAACTATGAACTATACATAGACCGCATACAAGCATGCATCAATCATGACAACTTACTTGGAAAAAAGGATGTCAATAGAGATTGTTGAGATCCTTCACGCGAATATGCCTCCATAGATTGCTTCACTACTCGTAGCCATCGTCGGCGATTCGATGCGGATCCAGAAAGTAGTTTTTCCAGCGAACCTGAACAGTAGTGCTGATCGTGAAGGGGAAGAAGATGTGGCTTACTGTGGTAATATTTGATCTCCGCAATATCACTGTCACGAATTGCCCGGACGTTGTCATCGTCCTTGTTGTGGAGAGCGGAATTCCTCGAAAGCCAAACGCTTCTGGTAAATACGTGTGTCGCGTGTATGATGGATCTCATGCGAAAGTCTCTCTAGCGGTATCCAATTTCGGGTTGGTATAAATCATGAGCAGCAGCCTCGCGCCATGAGGTACTGAAGAAACCTCGAAGAGCGTTACCCCACCCAATACCGGCTTGATCGCGAATTGCATCTTGGAGAGAGGATTGAAACACAGGGTCATATTCCGTAAGGCGAGGGGCAAATGGGACAGAGTCTTCGTGTTCAAGCCAGTGGAGGAGACCTGCTGCAATGACATACCTTACAGGATGAATGTCCTTAGAGCAAATATCGGCCTTCAGTGTCTTGACATGCAGAGAACGTTGTGGACAAGATGGACATTTCAGCAGATGATCCGTTGTCTCCTCAGAAACTTTACAGCATGGACACAAACTCAGCAGCGGATCTTTGACGGTTGCTTGCTTGAAGCGTCGCGTGCCGACCGGTAATTGCTCATGGACGAACTTCGTGCGAGTTATTTGTTGGCGTATTGGAAGACGACGATAATGTGTACCAAACGCCTGAACGTCGATTGTGTTCCACACTGCGTCAGACCACTTCTTCTTTTCCTGCAAGTATCGTCGGAGGTGGTAGCCGTTGACATGATACCGTATGGTGTCGTCAAACTGACCTGTAAGACGCTGATTGTTGATGGATATGGAGCATTGTTGAGTATGGACGTGATCGCAAAAGGGCGAGATTTCAGGGAACCACTTGTGCGATACCCTGTCGCGAGGGAATCAGCTGCTATGTTCAATGATACTGGCACTGAGAAGGTCCTGGTGCTCCGGGAGTCTTGATGGCCTTTTATCCAGCGATACTTAAAGTTGCTTTTGATAGATGCGAGATGTATCCGAATGACGGAGATAAGGTCTGCGTCGTTAGGCATACGCCGCGAGGGGTGACGCGTCGCGTAACGTCGGACTCTCGAAATGGCCGCTTTGCTGTCGCAAAGCCAAGTAAATCTGCATTTATGTCGAATGCCCCAGAACTTAGATAAATGGTCAAGAAAAAGCAACGCGGATGCGTAACCAGAAAGTTCACATCGCGTAGAGGAAGCTGTCTCAAATGGACCATCGACTGGTCCTGCGCACCGAAATAAGACAGTTGGGCCATCGGAAATAACCCAGCCATAAGTCCCCTGCGTTTTCAACAAGCCACCATCGGTTGCGACGTAGAGTCGTCTTTTGGACCGAAATGATTTCCACACTCGAAGGTCAGTGGATGTCTGCTCGATACCATCCAACATTCTGCGACTATGTTGTGATAGACTCGACAGGTAATCCATGAGGTCGGCAAAAGCGATTGGTGGCAATCGATCTGCAGGTGGAGCACGTGGGGGATCCTTGTAGGGAGCGGTCTTCCAGTAGGGAACGTATCGAAGGTATGATGACTTGATGTACCGTTTCCATAATCGAATTTGATGTTTGGAAGGTGACTGTTGCCGTGGCCATAAAAGACTCGCAGTGAATCCTCAGGTCGTTGGCCATCCAGTAGCAATAGGTTGACAGCCTTTGATTCGATCGGTCGGTTATGTCCGCAAGGGTCGTGACTTGGAGAAAAAGCCTGACAAGGTTGATATCTTTTGTTGTGCAGGAGAGTACCGTCGAAGATGAATGTCTTGCATAATATATTCGTCATTAGCGCCGCGAAGTTGAATCGTATGTACGTCGCTCACAACGACCGACATGTTGTGTAGCGATAGAAATTGACGCAGGGATAGGATCCAAGTCGGAGTCAGATACGAAATATGGATGTTTGGGAACTGGAGCAGGTCCTGACCAATGCCGGCTTCAATTTGTAGATATTGAAGATTGAGCCTGAGGAGCTTTCCCGTTTCAGAGTTGCTATATATAGCGTCTCGAAAGAATTTCAGCGATTCGATTCCCACTTCCGTGCGCAAGTCGTAGAGATCAAGGCCACCCAGTTCGCGAGGACCATGCCTGATAGATGTTGGGATGGTACTTTGGACGTTGAGCTTTTTTAGGATGGCGGGAATGATGCGAGATTGAACGATGCCAAGCTCCTCTTCATCGACTGCCACTGCTGCCAATCCATATCGCATGGACGGCACATACGTGGTCCGATGGAAGATGCTTACGTCTGATGCCGATAACCGCGGTGACAGAATACGAGTCGCAAAGGCATCAGCTTTCTGCTTCAAGTATTTAATGTGGGGTCCGAAATCGCCAAGAGGATTCATCAAAACTCCGAGCATTCGTGTAGATTCGTCCAGTGCGGTTCTCCTGATGATGGATGCATCCTGCTCGTTAGTCCCCTGATAAACGCGAACGTCTCGATCTGTAGATCTGATGGGGCTAATGACTGGACGACCATTTGTCCATTCCCACCTGACTATAAACCAGGAACACTTTGCCAGATTGAGTTTGCCGCCTGAGAGAAATAATAAATGTTCCCACGTTTGTGCAACTTTCTCTAGGCGAGCAATAAGGTCGTTTAGGTCAGTATCGTCTGACGACGAAGTGAAGCTGAGTGACGTGTCGTCAACGAAAGCATCCGAAAGTCTCTGGTGGGCAATGTCTCCCGATAGCGATGAGAAATTCACGCGATCCGGTATCAAGCGATCCAACGTTTGAAGCAAAATTACGACGAGAGAGAGCCAAACTGGGTGAAGCGCCACTCCCTTGACCCGTCCCAAACAGTGGAGCGAATGCTGTCCCTTGATAGTTGTCCTTGGATATACCGTGGACCGTTTTGACAGTGTATTGCATGAACTGTAACGAATCTGCGTGCGTTCGAATGGCGTTACGTGGCATGCCACATTTCCGTGCCGCAAGCATCCCAAGGCCGACAATTATGCGATCGTAACAAGCGGACGCATCATTATCAAATCGAGCGTAGTCATGCTTCAAAACCCGACAGAGATCGCTGGATAACTGGGTGAGCATGATGGGATCTATTGCCATACGACCCGGAATAGAGCCATGTTGCCCGTCGTGTAGAAGATTCATCGAAAGTGCTCGTCTAACCAACCGGTGTCCCCACTGAAGCTTCAGGAAAAAGTTGAAATCTGCTTCAAATAAATGTATTATTCGAAGCCGATTAATACGTGGCCGACCAACGTCCTTTTCAATAAGGACATTTACCGCCTGACTCCACCGAGGAATAGAGATTCCACTGCCAATCGAGATGTTCAGGAATTTTACAAAACAGTCCAGTAGAATTGGATGTTGAATTTCAGATTTGTAGAGTCCTAAGTGTCGTCCCGATGGTGAAGTTGATGTAGCTTCCCTCCATGACTTGAATCCACGTAGGACATCATCATGACTGATGTCAGTCGGAATATAGCCTTTATCACGAATCGATGATGGGATGGTAAATGATGCCAGGAACTCCCGAAGAGCTGGGTCATCGTTAGACCATTCGCATGGAGACATACCCTCAAGGATCCGATCAGACGACAGCGATAGACCAGAGAATGTTATGGCGTCGTACAAAAGACCGTTGCCCAGTGGTGATTCACTCGCAGCTCGAAAAGATTCTCGGTTGTACTTGAGAAGATGCTTTTCCATTTGATCTCTATCGATTACCGTCTCCCAAAGGATTTCTGATGGGTCACGGTTTTGAAGAAGGTGATATGCATGAGAGTCAGCATCATCATGGTCTGATGTGGATGATCCAGCAGGAACCAGAATTTTTGATAGACTGGACACGACAGTTGGTTTCACCGTGCGCCGGATGTCGCTGAATTTGTTACGGATGGTTTCACCATCAATAGTCTTCCTCACGATAGCCGCTTTTCGTTTTGACTCTGTCATTGTGTCCGGATCGCAGTCGTCTTCATAAGTAGCAAGCAGTTCTTCGTAACATTTGAGACACATCGGAGTTGCGGCAGATTGGCATTTATAGAATTCAGACGAGGCTTTGTTGAAATGTGCTCGAACCTCTGGTATCGATAGTTCCTCATTGAGGAATGGAAACCGAAAAGCGCTGTCATGAACTCGAATTTGCTGTTGCCATCGACTGAACGTCGCAGAGTAGTCCTTGTTCTCTGTGACTTCACGTAGTCGAAGTTTCCAGTAGATACGAATAAATGCTCTGTTTCGAAGAATTGGGGACCACCGGCATTTTTGGGTGGTTTGCTTAACGCATTCTCAGCCGCCTTCATTGCTCGTCCTTTGTCGTTATCCCACGCAATTAGTTGAGAGCGAATATCGTCCCGGGACATAGAATGAAAATTGTTATACAGGGTGGTAATTCGATCGACCATTTTGTGTGCCGTATAATATTCCATGACTTTATTGTTGTATTTTGTTACCAGTTCAGGATTTCCTGTATGAACAGTCCGCAACTTGTGAGGCATGATTGGCTGGGAACGATGGAAAAACCCATTGTGAGATCGACGTAAAGACCGCGATGGTCAGACTGTGGACCCTCATTGTAAGCTAAGGTTCCTGATCGTTCCAGGAATTGACGTGCACTCTTACAGCCAAGGATGAAGTCAATCCGTCGAGATGCTGCTCCAATGTATGTTGATTCCGCTGGATCGTCGGCGTGAAAGTCGAAAAGCGCGCAATGGTCCATGAATGCTGCAAAATGTGGATCCGAAGACATCGTCGCGTTGGCGTCCATCATAACCACGATAGCGTGTCCAGACTCTTGAAGACGTACTATTTGGTGTTGGAGATCGCGGAGGAATAGGCGCCTTGGATTGGGAGACTGTTTCGTTAGTGAACGAAAGTAGTTGTATTCTCGTGCGAATGCGCTTCCAAGTGGTACCGACCGAATAGACCCTGAGCAGATGCGGTATGCTGTTATCACAGAGAGTTTTTGTTCCTCAGAACCCGACAATGTTACTCCTGACCATCGGCCAAGTCCAGTGGGGTCGATTATACTTTCACCATGTACTCGGGATACCAGGCTTCCAGCCACCACCGTGACAGTTCCTCCCGCTTGAAAATTCTCCGATGTCGGAATGGGGTCAATTGCGTTCGTGGGAAATCCGAACACTGTTTTGTGCTGCCGATGGAACCTGCGTACCACATTGTTGAACTCGTCACGTAGATGATGATGTTGCCAGCAGGTATTGGTTTCTGCAAGTCCAGCAAGATCCACATGAAGAGCTTGGAGTGCGTTCATGAAGTACCTGTAATCCTCGCCACTTCGGGAGACGCTTAGACCATGCACGTTTTGAAAGAATAACCGCACTGTTTTCTCTGATTTTTGTATAATGGCGTCGCCATAAGACTTTGTCAAAGCAGGATCTAAGGGATGATGACGAGGTTTCCGTCCGGGGCGATGGGGAATCGACATAAAATGTCCGATAGGAAGTAGGGGAATGGATGGATCGATGGGCAGGTTGCGATATCTGCGACTTTGATAAGGCCTGCCATTCTGGTTTGCTGCGACGGAAGATATCCGGTGGCACTCTGCAAGGACTACATGTGATTGGGCGTCTTCAGACGAGCTCATGATGCTGACCCGCCGCCTTGAGAGAGTTTTTCCTTGTATCGACTCTCAAGGTCGGTGGTGATATCGTCCAGCTTCTTTGTTGTGGCCTGTGGGAGTAGAGCCGTGTTGTTGTCGTCAGGTAGTGGTGTTTGAGCCGCCTGAGATAAAAGAGCCGGACTCTCCAGATCACGATCGAGTGCCTCTGATGTCTGTGTGTCGATGATAGATGATCTGTGGATTTGACTGTTGCCAGAATTATCATACTGATCATTAGCCTGCTGCCGCACACCAGCGTCTCCAGTTTCAGTTTCTGTACAGCCCGTCCGATACTTCTTTTTGATAGGTGACGAAAATGAGACCCGATCCAGCTGACGATTTGAATATTCAGAAGAAGGAGACGAGTGCTGTGTGTTGTCTTCCTCGACTACTGCACGGTGTGTTGCAATGGTCATGGTCTGGCCACCAGTCGCCTGACTACCAGTCTGAATATGTGTCTGAGCGATCATATCCATAAGTGCTGATATCTTATCGCTGAGTGTATTCATTGTTCCCCCAACTCCGGCTTGTTTCTCCATAACATTCATCAGATTGCCCTCCATCATGTCAAAACGGTGATCCAGGTCATCGAATCGTGTGAATTGTCGTTCCATGCGTTCCAGTCTCTCAGTGTTGATACGATCCTTCCGATCGAATTCCTTTTGCTGACGTTGTATCCGAGCATCAATTTCTTGAAAGCGGGCCGTGGACGTCGACATTGATGACAGGCGGGAACTAATTGAGTGATTTGAGTCCGTAGACGCCTCCGTAAGAACCGTTGACCGCAGCCCATATTGATCTCGAATTGATTCCAGTGGGGTAGGGGCATCCTTGGCTTCGACGTTTTGTCCTTGTCCACGGATGAGCGCGTCTCGGCCTGTGGTGGAGGCGAAGAATTTGGTGTTGATTTGCTTTCTACGGATCCTCCAGATACGCGAGATGACTCGGCTCTTGAGTCTGATTCTTGTGATGCTGAATCGACGCTTTGAGCTGTTGTTTGTTTCCACGATTCCGTAGACGAAAATAGTTTGTCGATGAAAGACAAATTTGCGTTTACTTTGGAGACCACGTGGATGACTGTTGGAGGGGGTCCGATAGCGTCCCTAAATCGTTCCTCTCTGATTGAGAAAGGAAATACTCGACGGCGGTACTCTTCAAAAGCTTTGCGAACCGTGTCTTCATGCTGAGGAGCCATGAGTAAAAATGATTTTTGATCGTATCCGCCATTGACGACGTCGACATGTGCTGATTCGTTTCCCTCTGCTGATACAATGGATGCCGCCCAGTCCCTTGTGGTCCTCTCCATCTGTGTGCCATCCGGAAAGAACTCAGTCCTCACAGTATCGAGATTGTTAATCATTGGGGACAATTGAATAAAACGAAGCGACTTGATATAGGAATCGTGCTTCTCAAACAAGGTCATTGCTTCTGTCGTTGTCATCTTCGCAAACGCAAACCGTGGAATATATACTCCCGCCCCAGATCCGTCCAAAGTAGAGAGCAAAGTCTGGCTCAGAGAATGGACATGGTTTTTCCCACATTGTACCACAAGGTGATTGATATCTTGGTCGAATGGCGTGCGACGATGGAGAAAGATGTTAAAAAATGGGGTCGTGTCGGGAAGCTTGCTCCTGAGACTTTGTAGAAACCGGGTACGATGCGTAGTACGAGGAGCTTTGAGAAGGATGTAGCCAGCAATAACATCATCTCCGCTTGTACTTTTGGAATTGGAAAAGACGCCGTTACTTTGTTCCTTGTAAATGCTTCCTGCACGCGTGGCAGATTCCTCCAGGAAAAAGAAGGTTTGTCAGTAAAACCGAAGCGAAGAGGCACAATGATTTGCGATTGGGAAGGTAAAACGGAAAGAGAGGGCAAATATACGATCGCACTTCCTCTGGTGTCATTTTGGAAATGGAATTGCAGTGTTCCGTTCCTTCGTCTGTCCATCGGTATAAAAGACCATCTTCATCTCGGAAAACATCGTTGAGAAGCGAATGGATCTCAGCGGACAATGCGTTCGACTTCTGAGATAGCGCAAGAGAGACCACTTCTGAGTTCGTTTTCCAGCGAAGCGAGATCCGGATTGTGCCATCGTTGATTGGAACGTTCGAGTTTGGAATCAGAGCTGACATCTTTCCATCGGTGGACGATGAGAATGAATTCGAATCTTCCTTTCTTTCATGCTCGTGTTTACGACTTGTTGGTAGCGGATTGTTTGTCTGCAAGTTTGGCTTGTTCTGCGGTGGTTTGTTCGGCTGCAACGTGATCGGAGGATTGGCTGGTGGGACTATCTTTGCTGGAAATGGAGGATCAACTTCCATTGGTTCATCATCTTGTTCTTCTGGGATTGGAGGTGTGGTGAATGCCAGTTGCTGTTTGAAGAGGTCTGTTGTCTTGAGAACAATCGACGTCTTTTCGAAGCCAAGGATGCTTTCCTAGCAGTCTGAGTTCGACGTTTAGCCTTTGCGGATCCAATGACCTTGTTCCATGAGTAGATGTTAGACGCGCGCTTGACCATTCTGCAAAACCGATGTTAACCGTGTCCACCGGAAGAACTTTGTCGGTGTGAGTGGATAGATAAGGTAGCGAAAAGGTATTTGCCCAATCGTGAAGCTTCTTTGGAACATCAAGTTTGCGATCAATGTGATACATATATCGGTACCAGACAACTAGGTGAAGTTGAAGTTGGTCGGTGTCAAAATTGTTCCAGAGTGCTTCGAAATCGGTGAAAGACACAATGTCCCGCCCGAGGGTGGTGAACCTATGCCAGGCAGTTGGGGTGGTGTCGTTGCGTTGAACTGTTTCCTCATAGATTCGTTTGACTCGTTCGTTCTGAGTTTCAGACAAATGTTCTGGGGGAATGTCAATGTCGGGGAAAGCTTTCCAATCTTTCAACAGAAAACCAAAGGAGTCATCAGTGTCAGGTGGAAGAGACGTAAGAAGGGTGGAGAACGGAGGATCCGCTGTTTCGGTCATGGTGGTGACGTGCACGACGGCCTCGTTGATTTTACTACAGTAAATCGGTTGACGGACGGACTGGTGTTGCAAATTCTTAATACTAGAAATTGTGTCGAACCAAGAAGTACTATCAGTTGAACCATACTGCTATCATAATTAGTATCCAACATATATCGAATCAAGGCTAAATCTTTACAACCCTTAATTGATAATAACTTATCAGAGAACTTGATGAAGGGCTTTATTTTTGATAATCCAATCAGATCGCGAGCGAATCTGATGTGCAGAGATCTCCAAGCTCCAAGTATTGCTGGAAGCGTGAGATCGCATAAAAACATTAAATCTATCCTCCCGAACTCAGCCGTTAACTAGTCGTTATGACCACGAACCCGGCCTTATTTCGTACTATGACTGCACGTGCTGTGCGTCAGACATAAAAACCACAAAACGGCACAACGATCGAGCCCTTTCGTTAGTTATATCCACTGACGCATCAAGGACATCTGTTGTCATTTTCACACTCACCAACACCTCATTTCTATTCAGTGGAAGTGTAAACGAACGACCATGAAGATCGTTGTCCATATCCATCTTCGTATCGCAGTAACAGCGGCACTCTTGTTTCTCCTTAGCAGCAGCAGGTCTTGTGATGCTGCTGAGGTTCCTCGCCGTCGTCTTGAAAACAATTGGACGTCGATTCCACCACAAGTCCCACCAACACGCCAATGCGGGCAGATTATTAACCTTGTCACTCTCCCACAAATTCAATTGGCTGCAACGTCGTTGATTAAACTAGCCTTTCCGGAAGCGTTTGTCACCGTTGCGATTTCTTCCCTTGGGACACTCTTCCGTTACAGTGTCCAAGCTCAAGTTGTCTGTGCAAGTTGCGATGAAATGATGTCGATGTATTCGGAGGACGACTCAGTTTTGAACACGACTGGACGTTTTGCGTTCTCTTCGTACTGTGATTCAAACAAATTCGCAGCCAATGTTACCCGCAGTGCACTTCTCTTGATCCCATTCGATCCAGATTCAGGGAAAGCCGTCGTTGGCACCGTCCAAACGCATCTCTCTATGCCATCCTTTAATTTTGGAGAACAACTCGGTGCCCCCTCGGAATATTGGTTACAAGATTTTGATGTCTTCAATTCAACTGACCCGGATGTCATTCTCTCCGCCCTCACTTCTTTCAGGGACGGCTTGGTTTCACTTCTCAAGGCATCCGTGGGAGTTGTCGTCGTTGTCCCGGATTATTTGGGGTATGGACAGTCCTACGAATCAATCAAAGCCGATGGGATCTTTGATCTGTATCAACAAGCAGCTGCAATTTCCTTTCTCAAGAGTAAGAGTCTTGTCGAATCATCAGGATGCACGTTTCTCAGCAATTTGTCGTCCGCATCGGGATATTCGTCTGGAGGTGCGTCGAGCATTGCCGGAGCACTGGCCTGGCAGGGACTTGGACAAGTGATTCTCAATGTAGATTCAGGTGGTGCACCATTCCGTCCGTCCTTTCAATTTGCATATGTGATTGATCAAATGGATCAAGGCACCGACAATACGTTGTTGCGGACCATTTCGTGCGCAATTGCCACAACCTTCTCGTCCAAAGTACCAGGACTCCCCAACACCAATACGAGCCAAAATATCATCAATGATGAATGGTTGGATTTTATGATTGTGTTGGCTGATACCAGTCCGTCGATGGAACTTGTAGACAGCCTGATGCCGGTCCCTGCAACCAACATCTTTACCACTGCCATGTTGGACAAAACTAGGGTGAGTAAACGTCTGCGATACCACGACGCTAATGGTCGCGACAATCATCAAGGCCTCTCACTACGTTCCATTTATCAACATTCCGTCAAAAATCTAACACTACAAATTGAATTCCTCTCACCATAGGACCTGCTCGCTCAAAACATCACCGACCTGTGCTACAATTCTACTCCTGGCATTGACGACTTGTTATGCCAAACACTTGAAGAGAACTCGTATATTGATTTGGTGGAAGCAACCACTTTTCCCATTTCTATTTGTCACAGTCCCGACGATGAGGTCGTCCCCATTGCTCATGCTCCCAACATGTCTGCCAATTCCCTCCTCTACGAAGCATCCCTATTCGGTAGTCTCCTCGCAGCGACTGGTTCTCACGTGGAAGCAGGCGCCTTCTGCAATTTGTATCAATTGTTTCAGTTTTCAGAGTTTTCCAGTGTACCATTTTCATCATCATCGTCTTCCTTGGCGGGCATTGTTGGGACAAGCAATGACATCCCTTCGAGCTGTACTGAATTGGCTACACCAACGCCAATGAATGGGTCCTCCTTGGCACCTACCATGTTTCCAACTGCTTCACCCACAACAGTTTCGTCAAGTCACAAAATGAATTGTTTTGGTGCTACCACAATGACAGCCGTCGTTCTATTCCTTGTTGTTGCCATTGTTATATAAAATCTTTCCATAAAAGAGTGCTCTCGCCATGATGTTGGTATTTTATGATCGAACGAAAGAGATTCTCGTTGGATGGCAACTACTATATTCATGAATAAATGAATAGGAGTGGCGTCGTTGTTGGGGTGGACTGTGTCGGACAGAACGTGAGGAGGAATTGGCGGTGAAGAGGAGATTTAAAATCGTAAATGAGTTTTTGGTTATGATTGTTTTCTTGAGCAATGCAAGGCTCATTCTTAATTTTGCATCCGATTCAAGTTCGGTATCATGCCGATGTAGTTGGATTGAGTGCATGGCACAGTTTTGTATCGCAGGAATTTCGATTCCAATCATGATCCAACAGGAATTGTTCCACCGGAAACGAGCTGTCCTGACGGGACGTCTAACAAACCTATTTAGCGTTTGTACCAGATCAAAGACGTCACAAGTAGATACTCTAAGTATAAATCACTTGAACTTAAATCAAGCCAATCTATGTGATATTCGGAGTACTAGTCGTAGTTATTACTGCCATCAAATTTCCATACATGCCTGATCAAACAGGTCGACGCAACACCGTTCCAATGTTGTTATGTCTAAAGAAGAACCAACAACAAAAAAGAGCAGGCAGTCGAAAGGAGAGAACCAGTCACAATTCCACTCATTGTGAAACCCGCTGACTTGGTTGGAGCTTTTGTTGGGACCTGCGACATGCTCCTGGGAGCCTCAGAGGGTGTTGGACTTTCGACGCTGCTTGGAGCCGTTGTCAGTGCCTGCGACGTGCTGCTCGGCGACTCGGATAGAACGATTTCATCGCAACCACATGCCTCAACGACTGCATTCGTCAACGAATCAGTGCAAAACGCATCAGGAATGAGTCGTTGCAACCCAGCAGCTTCAAAAGTACTGCACTGAAACGTCAAGCCATTGAACAATACACTCGCCGACTTGTCCTTGACAAAGTAACCTTCACTGCACACGTGGCAGACAGAGTTCCCTCCTTGCGGCGTCGGCAAGCTGGCAAGGAATGGCGGGAGCGAGATGACTGTGCCTGGGGCCAAGGTAGTTGGCGCAGTTGGAGTTATTGGAGCAGTTGGGACGATTGGTGCTGCTGGGCTTGGTGGCGGGTTGACACCACTGCTGCTGGGCGACGCGGATAGAACTATTTCATCGCAACCACATGCCTCAACGACTGCATTCGTCAACGAATCAGTGCAAAACGCATCAGGAATGAGTCGTTGCAACCCAGCAGCTTCAAAAGTACTGCACTGAAACGTCAAGCCATTGAACGACACACTCGCCGACTTTGTCCTTGACAAAGTAACCTTCACTGCACACGTGGCAGACAGAGTTCCCTCCTTGCGGCGTCGGCAAGCTGGCAAGGAATGGCGGGAGCGAGATGACTGTGCCTGGGGCCAAGGTAGTTGGCGCAGTTGGAGTTATTGGAGCAGTTGGGACGATTGGTGCTGCTGGGCTTGGTGGCGGGTTGACACCACTGCTGCTGGGCGACGCGGATAGAACTATTTCATCGCAACCACATGCCTCAACGACTGCATTCGTCAACGAATCAGTGCAAAACGCATCAGGAATGAGTCGTTGCAACCCAGCAGCTTCAAAAGTACTGCACTGAAACGTCAAGCCATTGAACGACACACTCGCCGCTTTGTCCTTGACAAAGTAACCTTCACTGCACACGTGGCAGACAGAGTTCCCTCCTTGCGGCGTCGGCAAGCTGGCAAGGAATGGCGGGAGCGAGATGACTGTGCCTGGGGCCAAGGTAGTTGGCGCAGTTGGAGTTATTGGAGCAGTTGGGACTTTGAGCTGGGGTTCGAATTGCTGAACCGCGGATAGAACTATTTCATCGCAACCACATGCCTCAACGACTGCATTCGTCAACGAATCAGTGCAAAACGCATCAGGAATGAGTCGTTGCAACCCAGCAGCTTCAAAGTACTGCACTGAAACGTCAAGCCATTGAACAATACACTCGCCGACTTGTCCTTGACAAAGTAACCTTCACTGCACACGTGGCAGACAGAGTTCCTCCTTGCGGCGTCGGCAAGCTGGCAGAGGCGGGAAGAGATAGTGCCTGGGGCCAATGGGCGCAGTTGGGTTAAGCAGCTGGGACGATTGGTGCTGCTGGGCTTGCTGGCGGGTTGAACCATGCTGCTGGGCACGCGGATAGAACTATTTCATCTGCCTCAACGACTGCATTCGTCAACGAATCAGTGCAAAACGCATCAGGAATGAGTCGTTGCAACCCAGCAGCTTCAAAAGTACTGCACTGAAACGTCAAGCCATTGAACAATACACTCGCCGACTTGTCCTTGACAAAGTAACCTTCACTGCACACGTGGCAAACAGAGTATCCTCCTTGCGGCGTCGGCAAGCTGGCAAGGAATGGCGGGAGCGAGATGACTGTGCCTGGGGCCAAGGTAGTTGGCGCAGTTGGAGTTATCGGAGCAGTTGGGCTTTGAGCTAGGGTTCGAATTGTGAACCCTGCAGAGCCAATCATGGTGGGCATGGATGCAGGAACTGCCATTCCGAACGAGGGAGAGTTTTCTCGAAAATGGGTGGGGGGGAATCGACTGGCCCGCAATAGCGAGAGCAAGTAGGATGACAATGCGGAACATGGTAAGCAGCTGTTGTCCCTTGCTGACATGTAAAATGGATCCAGTGGTTCTCTAACGATGCTTCTTGTCAGATGACTGCTGACTTCTGGTACACCTGATCACAAGAAAACGCCGATTTCATCAATCCCAAGCGCGACTATGGAGCAATATGCTACTAGCGTATGGTCATATCACATGGTCATAGATCTGGAGTATGAGCTCGAGTTAGACACATGTAAGTGCATACACAAAACATCCATACGTGAATTTCGGAAATGCTTATATTTATTGATATATTTATAAACATTTGCATCGGTATGTCACCATCGAAGGACTGAAGTTTCGAAGTGCACATGACCAGTTGATTTTGGAAGTCGCATACGACGTACAGTACTAGTACTCGACTTTTCATTGCAGTTTCATGCTCAATTTCATCTTGACCACGGGTTTGATAAGGAAAATTACTCCAGAATCCAGAAAGATGTCTTTTTTAATCCTCCAAATATGCCCATACATGCCAAGCATCTGTACCGGTAGAAGGCAGACGGAAATTCTTGGTATCGGCTTATGATTGCGATTTGCAAGTTAAGGCATTTCCCCTCCCAGTCGAAGATCCTCAGTCAAGGCTCGGATGAAAGTGTTGTAATGTATTTGAAAACGATGGTCATCAGCCACGTTTTGTTGCCGAAAGGTTCTGGGGTTGACGCCGTCCAATATGATTTATCAGCTCAGGCATGACTATGTCTGGTTAAAGGAGAGATGTGGGTCGTTCGATGTGGAATATGTCCACTGATCAGATCCGGAAAGCGAACCGACTTCTTCATCGGTACATGATCGATGCTGAAAAAATGGCAGCTGCGACCGGAAATTGGAACAAATGGTCATGACAAACAATCCAGCGCTGGTGCGCATGGCAGCAGATCGAGTCAAGAATATGACGAATATTGGAAGGCTTAACAGCAACAGCTTCGTTGACAACAACAACCCACAGCGGCAGTGGCATCAACAAATGGCGCTCGCATGGCGGCTCCATCCAATCTTACAGCTGGATTCTTTAGCAACTCAACCATCAGGCAGAAGCACCGCGTCACATGTCACCCCAACTGATCTGACAAATCAATCCATGAGTGGCCTCGCTGCCTGATGAATAGATCGAACATGGAGCGCAAGAGATATACCAAAGTCCTGACATCCTTGCATACATCTTGGTTTTTTTTATGACCAAGAATCAAATGAAAGGAATATCGCCTGAGAGGTATCGCACACGTGAATTAGTGCCTGCTGGAATGGGCCCCTCCTACATGCTGGAAACCATGTACGGCAAACACCTATAGGAAATGATTAGCTCATGTTCAGGGAAAACCCAAATCCCTCAAGCAAATAGATGGCCGAGGAGTGCAGACGATCAAGCCACATCCACTGCTTGATGGTATGGTTGAAAAGCAGTTGGATGCAGGTGTTGACATGACAAAGGGGGATTCAATAGACTACGGCGCCAGAGCGGAACGTGTATGCTACAGGGAATGCCTCGTGCGGTGGTTACTTGTTGGGCTTATGTACGGGGTTATATTTGTAGAGTCCATCATTCGATGGATGCCTGCTCAAAAACGTCCATAGGACACGCGATCCAAAATAGGGACGTCATCTAAAGAACTACAGGCAGAAGTAGGGACAAGGTAGATGCAAGGACAGAACCAGTCGCAATTCCGCTCATAATGGTGAAAGCCGCGGACGTGGTTGGACCCAAAGTCGCGGCTGGCGACGTGTTGCTGCTGGGTGCCTCGGATGGTGTAAGTTCGTCACCAGCCGTCGACGTGTTGGGAGCGAGTGTCGTGACCTCCAAGGTGCTGCTCCCGGTAGGCGCCTTGGAGTTGATTATTTCATCGCAACCACATGCCGTCACAACTGCTTCTTGTATGTACAAATCGGTGCAAAAGTCACCAGGAAGGAGCCCCTGCAACCCAGCAGTCTCGAGATCACGGCACGTAAACCGAACGCCTGGAAGAAATATCGATGCATTTTTGTTCTGAACAAAGTAACCTTCACCGCAGACGTAGCAGACAGGTCTGGAAAGGATTGGTGGAATCGTGAAGGTTACACCTGGTGCCAAGGTTGTTGGTGCAGTCGGACTGAACGGAGCGGTTGGTGGAGCCGGAGGTGAAGGGCTGCTTGGCATGAATACGCTGTCGAACGCCTTCTGGCAACCACATTCATTCAGAACGGCTTCAAGCAAAGTATTGTTGCAATAAGCATCAGGAATCAATCGCTGGAACCCTAGAGCCTGGATTTCGTTGCAAGTATACGAGACGCCTGAGAGAGTGACCGTTGCAGTTGTGTCGTAAATGATGAAGCCATTACCGCAAACTGGGCAGACAGCGAAGCCTCCATCTGGTGTTGGAAAGTCGACCAGAACGATGGGTGGAAAGGTGAGGACGACGCCTGGGGCCAATGTAGTTGGTGCCGTTGGGCTTGGTGGCGGGTTGACAATAGTGCTGCTAGGTGCCGCGGAGTAAAAAATCTCATCGCAACCACATGCCTCAAGTACTGCATTTGTCAAGCTTTCGGTGCAGAAGGCAGGATGAATGCGTCGCTGGAAACCAAGAGCCTCCAGATCACGACAAGAAAACGTTACCCCATTAAAAGTCACCAATGCGTTTTTGTCCTTGACAAAGTAGCCTACACTGCAGACGTGGCAGAAAGGGAATCCTCCTTGGAGTGTCGGCAAGCCGGCAAGGAATGGTGGGACCGTCAAGGCTGTGCCTGGGGCCAACGTAGTTGGTGCAGTTGGAGTTATTGGAGCAAATGCAGCAACTGGGCTTGGAGGCGGGTTGGCAACTGGCATCAAGGCAGTGCTTCTGATGGTAGGGCGTGCAGAGGCAGTCATGCTAGTGGGAGTGTTTGGGTTCGTCGTCGCGGCTTGCGACGTGCTAGTAGGGGCCTCGGAGTAAACAATTTCATCGCAACCACATGCAAGAAGGACTGCATTTGTCAACGAATCAGTGCAAAAGGCATCAGGAAAGAGTCGTTGCAACCCAGCAGCTTCGATATCACCGCAATTAAACACAAGCCCATTAAAAGTCACCACTGCACTTTTGTCCTTGACAAAGTAACCTACACTGCAAACATGGCAGACAGAGTATCCTCCTGGCGGCGTCGGCAAGCTGGCAAGGAATGGTGGGAGCGTGAGGACTTGTCCTGGGGCAAAGGAAATTGGGGCCGTTGGGCTTGAAGGCGGGTTGGTAAGTGGCATGGTCGACATGCTTCTAATGGTAGGACCTGCAGACGCAATCATGATGGGAGTGTTGGGAGGAACTGCCGTTCCCAAAGCGGGAGAGCGTCGTGCTGGAGAATAGGTGGGAGGAATGGACTGGCCCTCAACAGCGAGAGTGATACCAAGGAGGATGACAATACGGAACATCGCGAGGAGCTGTTTGCTGTCTTGTTGTTGGAGTGTGTAATTTATGAGATGCTCTGGTTTGTGTGGAAGAACAGTCGGCGGACGCCGTTTCGTGTGAATGATGGCGCGAAAAGCAAATTTCGCAACCACGTCTCAAAAACCAGAATGGCTAAACCACCTTTTAACGAGAGATTCGTTCGTAGGTTCGTAGGGGGCTTTCGAATCCACAATTGATGCGTTCAGTACCGTTGTACGACTAATAGTACTTGCTGCTTGTTGGTAGTCATTTTAGTGTATGGGTACTCTGGTATGCTTAGGTACTCCAGTACCAGTGTAACTTAAGGCTTGCGTTTCTTCGAAGCGCATCAGGCCGGTGCTTACAGCAAACGAAACGTCCCGCAAAACAGAACGCCGCGTCTATTCCGGGGAAAAATGGTCCTTACAGCCCCCCAAAACTGCCCCCGAATGGCGCGCGCGTTTCGGGAATCCGGGTAATTTTGATCGAAACCACAGAACGCCGCGGGCGTTCTGTGTGAAAGCCGGGTTCGCACGAAACGCAACAACCGAGTTTGTGTATGAAGTGCTACGTAATTAGAACTCGGACTAAATGGGACCAGACATGGGACGGTGTGGTACTACAGTATGCTGTGCCAATGGAGTACAATGCGAGTTGCGGTGCGCGGGCAGGCGGCTATTCTTGTCTTCGGAACTCATCTGATTGTCACCGATAACCGCATCCGATAGATAAGCTCGTCGTTTGATCCGAGACGGCGAATCGTAGCATCCGAACGAAACGAGCGCCTGCCTTTCTTTCACGAGCCGCGCGGCATGTCTGTCGAGTGCTTCTTGCGGTTTTTTGGCCCATTTGCTCATGGCGGCAAATTTGTTCGACGAACGAAGTGACAAGCGACAAACGAGACGACTGATACACATGATACCTTTAGTACATTTTTAACGCAACTACATTCAACGCCTGATTTCTTTTACACTTATTCATGTCAGTATAGTATACATAAAATGCTCTCCGATTCTGCGGTTTTGTGGTTATTTCTAGGGAGTACGCCTGTAAGGACCATATTTCACGTTTTCACAGAACAGAACGGGACGTCCGTTCTGCCGAAAACGTTTCGTTCACTGCAAGCACCGGCCTCAGAGACATCTTCCAACATCGCAAGTGTCTTCTGATCTATGTCATAGAGCATACGTTGACACTCGCATCCGAGGAGGTTAAGAGTAAACAACAAGAACTCGTACGATAACGATGAGTTCTATCAGTGACAATGACACAGCTACCATTAACACCAGCCAAATGGAGGTTGAAGAGGAGATTCTGGAGGAGGAGGGTGGTCGACACATGAACGACTCCACATTGCCACCGGAAACTCTTTCTCGAATAGAAGCAACCATGATATCTACACCAGCAAACAGTAACAATGGCAATAGCACTACGACCTTGTCTTCTTCTGCAAGTCCCGATCAAGGTCGTCGCATGGCACAACAGCCACGTTACAACAACAACAAAATTACAAACAAGGCGAGCAGAATCCAAAAGGGATTCGGTCTTGCCGATTGGACACGATTGTGCAAGACGGCCAAGGATTTGGCACAACGACACGGACAAGAATTGCGGAGTAAGATTACACGTGAGGAAGTTGCGACCCATTGTACGGAATACGATGCGTGGATTGTAATACACAACAAGGTGTACAACATTGGACCGTATTTGCCATACCATCCCGGTGGTATGGCCATTTTGAAATCATCGTTGGGGAAGGATGCATCGGCTCTGTTTGATAAATATCATCGTTGGGTCAATGTAGATGGGTGAGTGTGGTTATTTTTTGTTTCATTTGTGTATTTGTGTGACACGCGTTGTCGTGATAGTGTGTGCTTGCTTGCTTGCTTTCATAATACGCGAGACCTGAGAGGAGTATCATTTGTATTTCATTAAATTCTTTTACATTCATTCCTCTCGATTCAATTACTCACCATGTTTCTTCATTATTCCCTTCTTTTCCTATGTGAACTTATATTCGAAACACACACATTATTCGTAATGCTGGCGTAGTCTGATTGGACCATTGTTGTTGGGATATTTGGATTTGACACCCCGATCGACGACCATGGACGATGGTGGTACCTATTTACCACATTCCACAACAAGCACATCGACGACGGACGATGGCTTTGCCATGCCAGCCCCAAGACATCCACCAGGAAGGAGACTTGTTCCACCGAGTCTCTTGGCCAAGAATGACACTGATGATGGCAGCGATGATGAGTTTTTGGTATATGATAGTTTTTAAACTATAACAAAAGCGTCATTACAATGTTTGAAAATGCCTGCTAAATCTTGACGGCGTATATTAAGTGTATCATTGCACCCACACCATGTTTCTAAATCGACGAAGGAATATGTTCCGACGATCGCATAAGGACATAACTAACGAGGGCCGCAACAATTGCCATGAACAGAGGAAGTGCCAGAGCCAGGTACATCATGATACGGTTGGCAGTCGCAGAGGATGAGGATGACGGAAGTTTGAAATCCGGATTAATCTTGGCACAAATTTCGCAGGTTCCAGTTTGCCATTCCAAAAGTCGTTCTTGGACGGATCCCTCGTTGTCGTTCTTGTAGGCATCATCAATGGCCTGCAACGCTTCACTCAGTGGTTTCCATAAATTGGCAATCCACGCTTCTATCGTTTCCAATTGTTGATTGGATGCATCGGCCTTCCCGACGGATCCAATGAGTGTCGCGCCAGCCAAATCCATGGCATGTAACGTTTTGGTGGGATTATCAAAAAATGTGGTGTACTTGGAATCACCCAATCCCAACAATGCAAATTTCATACCCTGCAAGAGTCGATTTTGTGGTTTGTCATTGTTGTCATGATTCTCAACGATATAATCACACAATTCCCGAAATCGATATCCTCCCATGGGGGGCTTGTCCGGCACCATACGACGAAAGGCACATGATGACAATTGGTGTCCATGGAGCAGATTCGAATTGCAAAAAATCATCCAATTGCATCACTTGTCCGTACCAACCATCGTCATCACCATTCTGATTCTTGTGTTTCACAGTAACAGCTGAAGGCAATTGCTCTGCAATCTGACGAGCTGCTTGTTCTGAATTGCCCGTTTGAGAAGCAAACAGGATCCAAATTTTCTTTTTGGGATCCTTCATGATGGTCTAGAAATATTGTTGCTGCTAATGATGATGGTCTTGTTGCTACTTGTAGAATTGTTGTCGCTGATGACGATGATGATGATCGACGACAATGATTACAATTGCTATGATTTGACGACCATGGGTGGTACTGTAGTATGCTGGAGTTGCGTCGCTGTGATCCAAGGCAATATATATATTTGAGAATGAGTATAAATGAATAATCCATGCCAATGCTCGTGGATACGCTACCGTACATCGGTACTGTTACCCGCGTACTGTGACAAGATATGAGCTACTGTGCCCCTTGGGAACCACAGTTGATGCTTGACGTCCGTTCTGTCAATTCTGACTCACCACAATCTTGGTCTTCAGTTCTGTCACGACTCTGAGTGTTCCTGCAATCGATTCCGGATTCCATCCAAGAAGAGAGACCGTGCGCCAGCCATTTGCCACGGTGCTGGTACCATATGATATACTCGAGTACTGCCACAAGCCAAAACAGAGTTCAGAATTGCTGAAGGCTGGAGCAGAGGAGCCCGAAATGCCTAACCCAAAGAAGAACAACTATACGAAGTTTAAACTATCTTTACTTCGCTCCGAGTAGACTTGGTCTCGGACAATGGAGTCATGGAGACTGGAGTGTGACAGTCGCTCTCGAGTCCAGAATCAAGGAGATCTCTACTAGTAGGATAGAGAGAGGACAACCACACTTGTTGATAGCTGCAGTTTCTAGTAGCGACAAGAATCCTACGGTAGTGTCAAGTGGTCGCTCGCGCGTGAAAATGTGTGAGTGTGATGTGCTTGGAACTGCAGAGCGTCTTTGATAGTGGCATGTTCTTTTTCTGTCGTTTTCCTCGAGTACTGTGGTGAAGAGTAATAGACTCGTTGTTGTTCTTGTTGTGGACCAAGGCCACAATTTTCCTTTCCTTCGTATTGTTGTAGTGTTAGGCGTCGTATTACGACGACGACGACGACGACGACGTCGCCTCGATCCAGCATGTACCATTGAATGTAATAATGGCAGATCCCAGAATGGTGACGCGGTAGTTTTCTAATACACAAGTCAATTTTCCACCCCGCCGTGATAGTTGTTCGGCCTTGAGCTCTGTCTTCCCCAATTTCTGTGCAAAGTATGGCGCCAGTACACAATGGGCACTGCCAGTAACGGGATCTTCAGGAATTCCACATTTCGGACCGAAAAAACGAGATACGAAATCCACATCCTTGCTGGTGGTCGTTGATGTTGTTGAATTGTTAATGTTCATTGAGGACATGCTCAGACTCTCATCGTCCTCAGCATCTTCATCATGACAACAACAGACGATTACTCCCCGACGATAGCCATCCCAATCGAGGAATGCCGAATACACAACATCACCATCCTCGTGACCAATATCATGCAACAATTCCGGTGTTACTTCCACCAGTAGATCATTACCATCCTGATCGATACCAGTGTAGATAATACTCCCTTCGATACGATCCTGTATGTGTGGGAAGGCACGTTGAAGCATGTCCACAATTGCTGCACGAATGTTGCCATTGTTATTGCCATTGCTGTTGTTGGGTATGGAATCCGTGTCGACCAATTCCTTTTGAGGAAAGTTCATGGAAACATGCATCTTTCTGGCAGTCCCGTACTTGGCGGGCGTCATTACCAGTTGATCGAATTTGGAATAAAAGGTAATGGACGGACAGAAAAATTGTTGAAACAAGACAGCCGCAGATGCCAATGTGGCATGCCCGCAGAGGTCGACTTCCGTACCATTGGCAGTATAATAACGGATTCCATAATGAAAATGATGACCCGACGACGTGGCGTTTGTTGGAGATGGTTTGGGAGTAACGTTGCTGCTGCTGCTGCCCGGAGGAGGACCATCAAGTTTCCAGATAAATGCAGTTTCCGAGAGATTAAATTCCTTGGCCACCTTTTGACACCATTCGCGGTCCTGTGGTTCGTTGGGGAGTAGAACGACAGCAGCAGGGTTTCCCTCACCGGCAGTTTCGGCAAAGGCATCAACGACCCAGCATGGAACTCCAATTTCTTTGGGACGTTCGAGATGAAACCACTGTTCCTTCCCATGCACAATATCCGACGGACCCAAGACCGAAAATCCGCTCTTGACATAAAATCCCAACAGGTCCTGCTTGGCCATGAGAACGATTTTATCAACTCCGTCGGGCATTGATTCCATGGTCTGAATGTAATTCTTAATCATGGCTGTTCCGATCCCGTGGCGTCGGTATGCTTCAGAGACCACGACCGAATGAATGGCCAACAACGGACCCGTCGCATCATGAGTCGCCATAGCCTCTTCGGTAAAGACCCGACATCGAGTCGCACAAATGAATCCAACAATTTCATAATGTTCTTCGTATTCATGGTGGTTGTGGTGACTGCTGTCAATGTCATTGTTATTACTGCTTTGAAGCTGAGTGTCATTATCATTCACGTTGTCGCCATCTTGGTTGTTGTTGTCATTATTGTTGATGCTCGGATTGTCGGTTGAATTATCAACTGGGCGACCATCATCATTATCATCATGGTCGTCCACGGACCATGATTGATGCGTCAAGACACAACAGCAGCGAAAGTATTTTTCCGCGAAATGTTGACGATATTGCAAGGACGATTTGGACGCAGCCTCTTCCCGGGGATAACTCGCCTTTTCAATATCAAAGCATGCTCCAATGTCCGTCGGGACAACTTGACGAAAGACTAATTGCAATTGATCTTGTCTCTGCCGTGGTGCTGGTGTTTTGGTTGTTGTTGTTGGTTGCTGTTGTTGTCGTGTCGATTGTTCCATCTGCTGTTGAGATTGTTCTTGTAATGATGACGGTGCATCATTAGCAATTGCTGCTTCTGCAGCAGTACCTGACGTTGATGCGTCACTCATATCAAAAATGGCACACGACTGCTAGTCACACACAGGGAGAAATTTGTGACGGTATACCGAGGTGTTCAATGAATCAATGGAATGTTGTTGTTACTGCTGTGCACTGTTCGCTTTGTGGAAGAGTGTCGACAGAACTTCTTGGAATGTGAATTCGGAGAACTGAGATGCAATTAACAATACCACCAAAGAGTCAGTGAGTTGAACAGAATACAGAATACAGTGACAATGAAATGAAATGAGAATCGTTCAATCTCTGATATCAGCCTTCAGCGACTGGTATGGAAATCGAAAGACTCGAATGAAACACAAGTACTACAACTCCGTTCTGTACTATGATGCGATTGCAGTTTTGCCGGAGGTGAGAGAGAGACAGTGAGAATGCAGGGAGGGCGCAGCGTTGATAATCGGGAGGGTCACAACAATCATCACTACAGTTGCGTATGTATGTGACGTACGACGTAAGCGGTGACTGGTGGTTAGGTGTTAGGTGCGTTTGTGGTGAGGTTACTACCAGGTGCCTGTAGAGAATGTACGAGAGGAATAAGTACTAGGACTCGAACCTGATACCAGTTGAAAATGGCTTTGAGCCCTAAAAAAAATCGAGCCAGTATAAAAAATGGTGTAATTTTCACTACCTCTACAAAAAAGGTACAAGTATGTATATATTCATTATCATTATAAATACCGCTATATCCGGTACAAGTACTCCAGTACTCTTTCCTACTACTACAACTCTACTGTACTCTACGCTACTGCGTTATAATAGAGTACAAGGTTCCGTAGCAAACAGACAAAGGCACAATCTCATTCGAACAAATCCAATTATTATACACACGACGTGAACATGGCCGACAACCGCCACAGCAGCATGGCTCTACTAGACTCTGTCACTCCCTTCCTGTTGCGATTGGGAACAGTGGTTGCTGGACTGATTACAGTTGCCGTGGGATTCTTGTATGTGAAGCAGGATTCGCTGCTTTACTTTCCAGGTTAGTTCAAATGATGAGACGACGGTTGATACTCGTTTCTTTTCATGTGACTGTAGTAAAGTGCGATCGTTTCGGTGTTTCCTTTGAACTGCTACGGGATACTTTCTCATGATCCAGTTAGGCGAGTCATTCTCAAGTTCCGTTCCTATGCACTGGAGTGTTTGCTAGTTGTTTGTATTTGCTACAAGTGTGAACATGATCATGCCACCCCGCCAGTAGCTCCAACGACAGCAATGTTTCTCACCCACCACTCCATCGTTAAGAGATTGGCGGCATTCCTCGTCGCCCGCGCCAAAATCCTCGCAGATATCGCAGTCCTCAAGAACATGACTTGCCGTTTGAAAGTCACAAAATTCGCGGCAGCGATGGCGTTTCCATTCATGCATGGTTGGTCCTGCAGCCCCAACCAACCACCACAACAGCCCCGACACTTGTATTCTTCCATGGTAATGCTGGAAACATTGGCTTGAGATTACCAAATGCGGTTCAAATGTATCATTATTTGAAATGCAACATTCTCATGGTCGAATACCGAGGGTATGGAGATTCTGACAGCGTCACCCCTAATGAAGCCGGCTTGAAGCTCGACGCGGAAGCTGCCCTTCACTTTGTTCATGATCATGCGCTTCTGGACTCGTCCCAAATATTTCTATTTGGACGATCTCTCGGAGGCGCCGTTGCCTTTCATTTAGCACAATACTCTGAACAACAGCAACAGCTACAACAGTATGCAAACTTGGAGGTGGCAGGAGTTATCGTCGAGAACACCTTTCTCAGTATCAGTCTCATGGTAGATCACTTGATGCCACTTGTTGCGCATGTCAAGGGTTTGGTGTTGCGCATTGGTTGGAATTCGCAACACATTGCTCCCACTCTCAAGACCCCAATTTTGTACTTGGCCGGTGCCCAAGATCAACTCGTGCCACACAGTCACATGTTGAGTTGTACAAATTGTCCTGCAAGGCACCATCAAGACTGGCCCGCTTGCATGTTGTTGAGAATGGAACACACAACGAAACCTGGATGCAGGGTGGACAAAAGTATTGGGATCGAATTGCACGATTCATGGCGCAAGTCAAGGCCCTCCCACCGCAACCGCCAGGTCATGCGGCGGCGGCTGCCGCCGTAGGACGTACCAGTGTATCGAGTATGTCTGATATTTCGTTGGGGAGTGAATTCATGCCTGCGGCGACGACCCTAACAGGGACATCGACGACGAGGACAACGGTGCACATGGGTGACGCATCTGCTCCAGCTCTGTCGACGGCGGGAATTCCCATCATGCCGACCAGCCTAATGAACATGGCCAAGGAAGCCGTGTGTATGACTACGACAACATCAAACATGTCGAACAACAAGAAGAAGGAGTGAAGCCTTAAGATTCTGCACATAGTAATCATACTTGAGTATATAATACATGAAAAGTTTTCGATGCGCATTTGGATTTCAACGGCAACCAATTGACTGAGAGCATTCCCACATCCTTGTCGGACCTTACACAGCTTCTGGAATTGAGCTTCAGTTACAATCGACTGACTAGGACCATTTCCATCGTCCATTTCAAGCCTCACAAAGTAAATCACATTTTGTCTCTCCGGCAATAAATTGACGGTCGCCTCGCACTGCTGTATTTAGATGTATTTCGATCAAAATGAATTGATTTGGAACAGTCCCGTCCTTCCTTTCCTCCTTCAGGAGCCTCTCTCATGGTTGCACCTATCGAGTAATAGATTAAGTGGGAGCATGAGCATACCAGCAAGACTCCCTTTGCAATCAGTTGTTTTCCCATTAATTACGGCGGCGGTGGTGGTGAGGTCGGGTGATATGCAGTTGGAAATCGAGATTTGACTGCGATGAAATCGAACTGCAGCGGTTGTCAGATTCAATAAGAGACCATATAGTAGATTAAGGAAAATGGTTGTGAAGTGCGTCAACAAATGAGAAATCACAGTTTCAAGAGAAGAATCAAACCGTAGGAAAATCCCTTGGCATTAGGTGACAAAGCAGTGCTGACCAGGAAGTATGGATACAAAAGTAAATTAAGCTCGAGATTATAGAGTAGATTCAAATGATCATGACGGAAACTTCAGACACAGTCTGACGGTCCTCACTCGGTGTCGAAACAATGGTTACGACCTTCTTGCGCCTTTCCTTGGTGGGAGCATCATTCGTGAACCATCATTCGTCGTCTCGGAATCCACCTCCAAACGTCGCTTAGGGTGGAACGCTTTTTCATGGAGGGCTGTGGCAGCAACAGTGAAAGGTGCCGCCCTTTCAGTGGCGCTGCTGTCGGCACTTTTACTAGTTGGCTGAGTAACATCATCATCATGATTTTGATTGTGATTGTCACGATGCGAATTCCATTTCGACACCATGCAATTCAATGGTTTCAACAATTGTTCGTACAATGCTGAATTGAACGATGACAACGTGGTACCTGTGGAGAATGATGCCATGTTCGTACTTTTTGTAGTGGTGGTACTGTCGTCATCGTGTTGTCGTTGTGGAGGAGAATCTCCGTGTTCCAAACAACAAATGAGCCATGCAATACATTCGGCAGTGGACAAGTGATTCGGTGATGGTGGTGTTCGAATGCTTCCAAACAAATGTTGTGGCGGTTGAGGAGCACTGTCCTTGTTGTTGTCGTTGTTATGGTTGTTGTTGTTGGTTTTGGGACTCCATTGAACCCGAAGCATGCGATCTGGATAGGTATTGGCACGGTCCATTTCTTTGGTATACTTCCAGGTACCATCCAAGACTAGTACGTTCACAATCTTGTTGCTGTTTCTACACGTGGTAGTTGTATCACAACCTTCCACGTCGTCAACTTTACAACTTTTTTCTTGTTCTTGTAGTTGTTGTGTCGTACTGCAGTGCAACTGTTCCATGGCCTGTTCCAACGACATGGCATTCGGACCAGGATATAACAAGAGTAATGGTTGTGATTCATCTTGAATAATATCTTGATAGAATGGTATGGTCGGTCCCAATTTACGTCCCACCGCAACTTGGAAACATGTCTCATCGAGTACCAATTGCAAGAGTGGGACACTGCGATTCTTTCGTTTCAATTCGTGTGGATGTTGCAATACCAAAATGCGAGTTCGATTCAATCGAATCGGAATGTCAGGAAGCGAATCGCAAATGCAGGCCGCTGGAGTTGGACGATGACAACGAGAACACATGAGACGTTTGGGTTTTTGAGAATTGGAATTGTCGGTGTTGTTGCTGTTATTGTTGTTGTTGTTGCTGTGGCGAGAGGACCAACATAATGTAATGGGAGGAGTTGGAGTCGTATTGATGATATCATCATCCGCAGTAGCAGCATTCACATTAGCATCACCATTATCATTTTGCTGATCTTGATCGATATCGTCCTTGTCATGATGGTCGACGTCTCTTTGACACCATGCTGATGTTGTTGTCTCTCGTGGCTCATGCTGTCGATGATGATCGTGCATTCTCTTTGTAGGTCCTCGTACTCAATTTGAAGTTTGAAATGTTGGATGTGTCGCTACGGAGTATTCAAGTTGACACACAGATGCGAACGATGGGGTGAAAAGAGAAAGGAGTGAAACGACGGAGATGGATGCGGCGCACTTCTAAACCTTGACTACAGTACAAGTACTACTTTTTCTGTATGCTTTCACGTACCAGTACCATGTAACAGTCCCAATTTCCCTGTCGAGTACTAGTAGTGCACTACAGGGTACAGGTACTGAGTACGGAAGGAACGTCATCCAAGATCCAAGATTCGACGGTCGTCGTTCCTTGTCGCCCCACGTCACGTTTGTTCACCTTTTTCACCTCGCACTCCAACCACACAACTCAAATCTGCAGCCAACAGATCTTCGTTGTTCGTCTTGGCTGTTGGGTGTATTTGAGCATTGAGTTTGAAGCATGGTTCATCGATTGATGCTCATAAGTACTGCGAGTGCAAGTGCTCGGAGTAGCATTCGCATTCGACAATGCCACACCATCTCGAGGGATGTCATGGCAATGAGTCGTCGTCATTCCCGTGCCAGTACTAGCACCGCATGTTCTGCTATTGGCGCATCACAGTCACAGTTATTCCTCCATCCTTCTTCTCGCAATACATGCCGATCCTTCTCTTCATCCTTCCAACTCGATTCAGCCTTGCTTTCACTTCCAAAACAACAACTACCACAGCAACATCGCCTCTTTTCTGCATCTGCCAATGATGATAATGATACCAATGAATCTAGTACCACTACTACAAATACATCATCATTATCATCTTACACACTCGCCCGCCGCAGTGGTGTTCGCAATGTTGCCATTGTCGCACACGTTGATCATGGCAAAACAACATTGGTGGATGAATTGCTCAAATCAGCATCCGATGAGGGTGGCAATCGTCTCATGGATTCTGGTGAACTCGAAAAGGAACGCGGCATTACCATCACCTCCAAGGTGACACGATTGGAACACAATCAATGCATTTACAACGTCGTTGATACACCCGGCCATGCGGACTTTGCCGGTGAAGTCGATCGGATACTCAGTATGGTCGATGGAGTTTGTTTGGTGGTGGATGCGTCCGAAGGACCCATGGCACAGACCAAATATGTACTCAGTCGTGCTTTGCAACAGGGATTGTTACCCATTGTTCTGCTCAACAAGGCAGATCGGGCGGATGCCTTGTCTAAAATTGAATCCGGTGAAACAGAATCCAGATTGTTGGACCTGTTCGACAGTTTGGGTGCCTCGGATGAACAAATGGACTATGTGACACTCTATGCGAGTGCCAGAGAAGGGTGGGTCACACAAGATCAAGATGTGGCCATTGAATTGGCCACCAAACGCCGCACCAAGGATGAGTCCGTCAACATGCATGTTTTACTGCAAGCCATCTACAACCACATACCAGAACCCGTCGTTCATTCCTACCAATCCGAAAAGTCAGGCATGGATGAATCACACGATGGTGCCATTTACGAACATGACGCCTTCTCCATGGCTGCCACATCTGTCGGATTTGATCCCTACCAGGGTCGCACCTGTACTGGACGCATATACTCGGGTCCATCCGTGCCGGCGATTCAGTCATGGTATTGAAACGCGGTGATGGTTCCGAGGCACCCACTCCCTCCACCACATTGGCAGATGTGTGTGTCAATCGTGGGATTTCTCGTACTCCTCTCATCCCACCCTTTGCCTTGGCCGGTGACATTGTGACACTCCTCGGTGTCCCTGATTCGATTGCCGTCGGTGATACTGTCACACTCAGGGACAATGCGGTTCCGAAACCTGTCGAAACACCACCACTTGCACCTCCGACTCTTTGCATGGACTTTGGTTCCAACAATGGACCATTGGCAGGAAAAGAGGGGAAGATTGTCACATCGTCCAGGATCCGAGCGAGATTGTTTGCCGAGACAGATAATAATGTAACTATTTCTGTCACAAATTCCGAAACGGACAGTGAAAAGACGACCGTCTATGGGAGAGGAGAATTACAATTGGGAATTTTGATTGAACAAATGAGGAGAGAAGGATTCGAACTCATCATTTCCCCACCGAGGATATTGACCAAGAAGGATGAGAATGGCAAGGTCCTAGAACCCTTCGAAGAAGTGACTGTCGATGTCGATTCCGAATACTCGGGTACTGTCATTGATGCCCTCACGGGTGATCGCAAGGGACTCATGATGGACATGCAAGACAATCCATTGGATGGTAAAACACGACTCATCTTTGAAGTTCCCTCGCGAGGATTGTTGGGATTCGGTCCTGAAATTGCCACCATGACTCGCGGGACTGCAGTCGTCAATCATTGTTTCATTGAAGACCGTGAGTATGCCGGTCCCATGGGAGATGGATTGGAAAAAGGAAAATTGGTGGCGACCGAAACTGGTAAGGCATCGACGTATGCCTTGTCATCCGTGGTGGAGCGTGGAACACTGTTTATTGAACCCGGTGAGATGGTCTACGCTGGGATGGTCATTGGGGAGGCCAGTCGACCGGGAGATTTGGATGTGAACCCTGTCAAGGCCAAGGCACTAACCAACATGCGTGCCGCTGGGAAGGATGAGAAGGTATACCTCCCACCTCCCAAGCGATGGACCGTTGAGGAGTTAATCGGGTACATGAGTGATGATGAAATCATTGAAGTGACGCCAGTTAGCGTACGATTGAGAAAGGCAGAACTCGATCCGGGAGCCAGAGAGCGTGCAGCCAGATCCAAGAAGAAGCAGCACAAGGCGGTCCGAGAAGGGAAGAAATGAAGTGTATAGACGAATTATCTAGTAACTGACTGTGACTCCTAACACAAATAACGAATAGGGTGTACAGCCCTAACTTATCCAAAATTCCTTACCCTTCAAAACTTCTTTCCTACTCTCGTCTCAGCACATTTTTACTCATTTCTCAAGTCATTTCTCCTCTTCCTTGATTTCTTGACGGTATCACTCACCCCTATTAATTAATTACGACATCCGCCATGGCACAATCCCTTGCTTGCTTGTTTTAAAACCCTTTGATGAATGCATTGACAAATTCCGCGTCATCCACTGACGCATCCTTGGAATTCAACGACACTGGAGCAGTCGCCGAAATTGTATCGCTATGTTTGGAACCATTATCTGCACACCACGGGAAAGGACGAGGTGAGAAAAGCAAACGACAAACACATGCACACGCACGCGAATGAGAGAATGAGAGGAATAGGTTTGGTGCACCTGATACCGTAGTGGACGCAAACGACAACAGCAAAAATGCAAACAGAGCTATTACGTACCATCACTCATGGCATCTCGAATATTGTTTTGTATCGTATCTTCAACACTTCGCAAAGCAGCATCATCAAAGTACAAACTCGTTCCATTCAAGAGCGAATTCACAAACTTCCCAACGTCTTCAAAGTAGGCATCATACTTGCTGTTCGTTCTGGGAGACGCCGCGGTATCGACTTTATTCATAAAGATTTCCTTAAGACCGGCGGTGATCTGGTTTTGCAGGGTGTTTGTGCCCTTCCCGTTTGGCTCTGCAGCGCCGGAGCAAATAGAATTGATTGCGCTAATCTGGCGGTCGACTTCTGGGATTTCAATTGAAATAGGGATCCCTGTTGTCGTTACTGCTCTCTTTTTGAAGTCAACGCCGACCTTGAGGTCACCATCCAGCAGGTCGTCCACATTCGGAAGATTGACCGGCTTTGTTGTCTCGATGGTCGATGTCTTGTCATTCGGAACTGCAAGGGACTCCTTCACCAAGTCCCAGAAGTCCGTGGAGTTAACCAATTTAAGGTCCTGCAAAGGAGTGTCCCCTGGCACAAACTCTCCAAAATCAATTAGAGGGAATGGGTCCGAGACATTGCCCGGTTCTACAACGGCATCGAGATCCAGAAGTATATCTGTCGGGACAGCAGGAGTTTCTGGGTCAACAACTGGCTCAACACTTGGCTCAGCAATTGGCTCGACAACAGCCTCAACAACTGCCTCACGATCATTCGGCGCAGAAAGAGAGACCGCATCGTTGTCTTTCAAAATTTTCATAACCATTGCTCCAATCTCTTCGAATGCAGCCTGGCGACTGGTCATGGCACCTCCAGCGGGTCTGTTATTGAGAATCTTTCGATTCGCTAGCATCTTCGAATTGTTCCCAAGTTGAATCTGTGCCATCCTGAAATTGCCTCCACCCTTTGCCTTCGGGGTTCTTGACAAGCAAATGGAATCAGCCGCACATGCACCGACCATGGCGTTAACGTCACTACTTTTTGGCATGTAAGGAGACAAATCTGGCGCGTTTGCTAAAGTTTGCGCAGCAACCTTACATCCAACGTCCTTTGTGTTATTGAAGCACGCAGATGCCGCAGCAATTACACCACAACCAGCATTGTCCTGAACGCGTTCGCTGTCGACAAGACTGTCACTTTCGGAACTGGTATCGCTATCCAAGGGTAAGGAAGCTGGGGCGAAATCCAGCGTTCTTGAAGACGCGTCCATCACTTTGTTAATGGACTCCTTGAATGCCTTTTGCTCTGCATCCAGTGCTTTACCGCGGAAAGAATTAACTTTTTCTACAGATCCTGCACCTTGAAAGGCATCCGCATCAATAGCATTCACTTCCTGAAGAGTGACTTTGCGAGAAGTGACCTCTTCGTTGTCCATGTAGACCTGTTGGACACTATCAGCCATTGCATCTGCTGTTGAGGCAGAAACATGACGAGGAGTGTAGTCGAAACAGCTCTGGTCTGCACCCTCAGTGATCGGAGAGTTCTCTGGGTTATCCGAATGGGTCTTGTGAGTACCATCAGCAATCGCATCCGCTTCCGCCAGGGAAGAAAGATGAGGAGTTTCAACGTCAATGGCGTCACTGTCAACACCAATCATCGTCGGACACAGGAGGAGGAGACGCCGTCGGCTGCGTGATTTGTTCCCCCTGGCTCTCAGGTACTGTTACAGGTGGACTCATTCTCACTACTTCAACGAATTCAACCTCTGAATGAGTTGACTTCGAGGCTTCGATCCTCTCCAGGTACGATAAGATGTTGTCATCTTCATCAATGGACTGCATATCACTGAAGCTTTGAATCACCGGATCTAGACTTTCATCCTCAGCAATGTCATCACGCTGCTCGTCAATGCCGTTAACTTCAACGGGCATCACAGACGAATGAGAACTGATAGAATTGACTTCTGTTGGGGAGTGACCATCCTCGTCGCTTGATCCCCTATCACTGAGGCTTCGAATCACGGGATCGTCATGAGCTTGGGCAATATCGTCAACTTGAGTGAATGTCTCAGTCCATTGAGAACAGAAAGAATCGCCTCTCGTTGGGGCTTGACCATCCTCGTCACCTGATCCTCTATCACTGAAGCTTCGAATCACGGGATCGTCATGTACTTGAGCAATGTCGTCAACGTGAGTGGACGTCCCAGTCGATTGGGACCGGATGGAACTTCCGTTTCTTTGGGAAGACCTATCTTCATCACTTGATCCCCCATCGCTAAAGCTTCGAATCACGGGATCGTCATGATGTTGTACAGTATCGTCTCCTCTTGGTGATGGTCCAGACGATGGAGTCCGTACGCGACTTGCCTTCCTCGGAGACGGCCTGTCTTCATCAGTGGACTCCCGGTCGCTGAAGCTTCGAATTACGGGGTCGTCATGAATTTGTAAGGTACCGTCAACTTCAGTGGACGTCCCAGACGATTGAGACCGGTTGCGACTTCCATTCCTCGAAGAAGATCGATCTTCATCACTAGATCCCCGATCGCTGAAGCTTCGAATCACAGGATCATCATGATTTCGCACAGTATCTTCAACTTCAGTCGACATCTCCGATGAGTACGATTGGTCGTAACTTCCGTTCGTCGCGGCTGGTCCTCTCCTTGAAATCGTGCTAGAGTTTGGCGTGATGGTCAATGCGGTATGCATTTCATCGTTGAGCATACGCTCTTCGACCTCGCCATAGCTATCCTTTTGGGCGATTCGGTCAAACACCATGTCTTTAAGGAGTTCAAGGCTTTGGGCGTCGCTGTCGGCAGATCCATGTCCGTAGTAATCGTCCATCTCTGATTCACTGACAACACTGTTTTCAGTCGATCTGTTTCCACCAGAGGATTCCTCCTCAACCGTGGAATCAGAATTGGCATGATTCTGTTCATCATATTTCAAGTCGCTACTACTGAGGGACTCACGCTTGTAGTACGCGTCGATGTCGGTCGCGTCAATGTCCTCACGACAAGGTGCGGTTGGAACGTCAGATTCAATGTGCGAATCGTTCTCCTTGTTCTCGTGTTTCGAATCTTCCAATCTTGAGGCAATGGAAAAGCGGTTATTAGATCCACCGGAGGTCGGAAAGAAAAACTTGTCGAAAAATGCCTCCAGGGCTGGAGCCAACAACGTTAACGTTGATGGAGGAGGACGTTCTTGCCTCTGAATGCCAGTGAAGTTCACCGCTCGAGCAACTGGTGATTTTACGGGCGAGGAGACTACGGGTCCCATGTCTGGGAGTTCGTTGTCAGATGATTGACATCCGTAGTATGCATCGATCTCCGTGACAAGGTGTCCATCATTCGGGCTTTCCTTAGCGCCTCTTGAAGTCGTGTTTGAAAAGACTGGCGTACCACTTCGCATTGTTTCTGCCTCATCGCGAGCATCGTGTGGAGTGCATCTTTTGTCTTCAGCATCCCCATCAGAAGATGGCACATCGATAGAGCTGGGTAGAAGTTCGTTGCCATCAGCACGAGACTCGAAGGCGCTCTTGAAAAACGATTTTTTGTTGGGAGACGTTGGCGTAGTAGTACTCGTTGGCGACAGGTGAGATGACGCACTCGTATTTATGCGACTTGGTTTCCTTGGTTCGTTCACAGGTGAACTGAGGGACTCCTTATGCTGAATTGAGATGTGTGAATTCGCTGGAGATAAAACACCCCTGTTTAACCCGATGCCTGAGATAGTACTTGAAGTAAGAGTCAATGGAGATCTGGTTTGGTGCAGTGCGTTGGGTTCATCGTTGGCGATAACGCCAGAGTCGTCAACCTCACTTGGTCTCTTCGACTTGAGAGACTGAGCCCGCAGAGAAGTTTGAATGGACGATGTTTTAGATGCTGACGAACGAGCTGATCGCTGTGTGCGGAGAATAGCCATCGCCTCTGAAACTTTATCTCGAGATGGTGGAGCTTCCCAGTTTTCGGCCATCACTTCCTTTGCTCGCTGGAGCAAAGGATCGTCTTGAGGTTCGGGAGTCGCCACGGTTTGACTCAGCTGCTCCGCCTTCAGCTGTGCTTCCGACTTCGTAAATCGACTAGCAACCTGCATGATGGTGGATTATCGAATGCTTGAATGAAGTGTGGAATGTGTTCACAAGCAGCAGTGTCCAAGGCTGTTCTTGATGTGCCTAATGTTATTAACGATGGTCGAAAAAGAGACAAAATTGTGCCTTGGGTTCTTGCGCACGGCACTCGTGAGGCGATCTTATGTCGCCGAACGGCGAGGTGCAAAAAGCTCGGCCGGCGTGATGTGTATCGTTGTTTTTCGATGACACTCTATACGGATTTGAATTTCTTATCAATTTAAAAAACGAACACAACAGTGGAGTACTGCTTGTAGAGGTACATAAATTCTATTGTACTGGAGTACCAAATTTCACAACGAAAGAAAAGCAGTGGAGCCTGCGGCCGCAAGTTCTGATGGTAGCCGGGTGGGTGTGCACATGCACGAATTGGCGAACCGCATCCAAAGAAGGCGACAAGTGAACCAGGCACTTGGCACTCCGAATGTTATCCCAAGATTCTATTCGAAGACAGCAGCGGTGTGAGAGTTGCGAATTGAAAAATTCGAAACGCCAATCCTACGCTACTACCCGGAGTTTCATTCTACACAACTAGATATGTTGCAGGATGAGTAGACATACGCTCCTATTATTCTCGTTCAGAAAATTCATAAAATATATAGGCTGCAACAACCCTATGTTGGACGTTAGACTAGTTATTCAACAACACGAGGGCCTACACGCCTTAGCGTATGGAACGACATTCTCTTGGATTTTTTTCTGTTCTGTTCAAGTGACAAAAACACACGAAGAAAAATCGGAGATATTCAAAACCCACTTTCTATAATTGCTTTGCGATCATTTTTTAATTGCTTCCAATTGCAAGGCATTTGTGTTTCTCCCTCCACTATTACTTCCGGGTTCCCCGATCCACAGAAGACGTCACGTGCGATCGCACTTGGCTCTCACTAACCACTCATCTCATTAATCTACTAAGCTGCCCTTATTGATTAACTTCATCCGTAGTGACACAGCTTAGTGATCATTCCCTGTTAGACCATGTCCACCAGGATACCCAGTGTCAACGACACTTACTTCCAGCACAAAGTGCTCACGAGAATCCATGGCCAGCCCACGTACGAAACTCTCCAGACTCTCGCTACCGAACTCAAGGCTAATGCCGCCTCTGTGCCCTCCACACTCGGAGGCGGCCAATTCGGCCACCTCGGACTCATTTTGTCCGACACCAGATACGCTACTCTAGCGGGCACAGTCCCTTGGATTAGCCCTGCCAATCCAGGCCCCTTTGTTCCTCCTGTCAACGGCACAGGACCTCAAATCGAAGCCGCCAAAGATGTCTGGCGCGAGCTCATGCTCTCCTTCGACCTCTGTCAAGCTACCGAAAAGGCGCTCATTGCACAGATTGTTGCATCTATTGATCACATCTACCTCCGCGCCCTGCTCAATCGCACCACCGGTCAATATTCCACCGATATTCGTGCGGTTCTTCTGCATCTCTTCACCACTCACGGTAAAATTACTCCACAACAAGTCAAGGCCAAAGAAATGTCCACTTTCAACATGCACTACGATATTTCCCAGCCTGTCGACACGGTGTTCAACACCATCGACGATCTTGCCGATCTTGCTGAGCATGCCCTCTCTCCCATGACACCACAGCAACTGATCGACATGGCATATGTCATCTTTGCTCGTCAGCCCATTCTCCAACAAGATCTCCGCCTCTGGAACCGTCGTCCTCCCATCGAACGTACTTGGGCCAACATGCTTGACCACTTTCGTGACGCCCAAAACGATCTTAGTTCCTTGCCTAATGCCGGTGACGTGTTTCACCAACAACCCCATCATCAAGCCAACGCTGTCACCACCATTGCTGACCTTGTTGCTCAGCGTCTCCTTGACGCCATGCCTCCCGACGACCCTCCTCCTGTTGTTCCACCAACCGATGTTGCCAACTCTGCTGTCCAACAGCGCGAATCTTCTCTTGCTGCTCGAGAGGCTGCTCTGTTGACCCAAATGACCGAGATGATGTCATTACTACGTACCGGTACCACCGCTGGCACTCACCATCAGCGCACCACTCGCAACCCTCGTGGTCGCCACGGAGGCCGCACCCATGATCGCAACGGTACCCGTGCGCGTGGCACTGCTCCTGCTCCTCGTGCCTACTGCTGGTCGCATGGTGCCTGTGCCCACTCCAGTGGCCTCTGCAACAACCAGTTACCTGGTCACCAGACCAGCGCCACCTTCGCCAACATGCAAGGCGGCAACACAACCAACTGTTTCTGGCTCCCCGCTTGACAGCCTGGGCCTATCGTAGGGAATCTATTAGCGCATGCTTTACTTCTCCCTTCTGTAGATAGCCCGCCCCCGCCCCACGTAATTCTTGATTCCGGTGCTACTGGCACATTTGTTGCCAGTTCTGACATTGTGCATCTCCGTCACCCCCTTCCCGTTTCGAATGGCCCTACCGTTTTCTCAGCCAGCGGCGATGTCATGCCTTCCACACTCCAAGGTGTCCTCCCACTTTCTCCCCTCCTCACCGCCAAGGCGCAGTCGGCTTTCGTTCTTGATGATCTCCGCACCGGTACACTCGTCTCCCTAGCTCAGCTCTGTGACGATGACTGCCTTGCTATTTTTACTCGGTATAATGTCAAAATCCTCAAGCACAACACTGTCATTATCACTGGCACTCGCACACCTAATGGACTCTGGTCTATTCCTCTTGATGTTCCTCTCGCCCATCAAGCTAATGGCATCCTACGCCTTGATGAATCCCACGAGCAACTCGCGATTTATCATCACACTACCCTTGGTAGTCCAGCACCTTCTACGTTGCTCCGCGCCATCCGTCGTGGCCATCTCACTACATTCCCCGGCCTCACTACCCAACTGATTAGCAAACATCTCCCGAAATCGATCGCCACCACACTCGGCCATCAGGATCAAGAGGCCAAGAATATTCGTTCCACTCGCTCGGTTCCTCCCATCGACCTTGCATCCGATCTGGACGTCGACCTTGCTCCACAACTTGAAACTCGCTCCCATCACATTGCTGCCATGCTCCTTGGCCATCAGCATCTCCTGAAATCCTACTCCGATCAGACTGGTCGCTTCCACGTTCCCTCTAGTCGTGGCAATAATTATATTTTTGTCCTCTACCATCAAGACACGAACTCCATCCACGCCGTCGCCATTCCCAATCGCAAAGCTGCCAGCATCCGCAACGCATGGGAGCAGACGCACAAAATGCTTGTGCATCAGGGTCATCCACCCGACTTGCATATCTTGGACAACGAATGTTCTCATGACCTCAAGGATGCCTTCACCAAATACAACATTCAATTCCAGCGTGTTCCTCCCAAAGAACACCGTGTTAATGCAGCCGAACGTGCCATCCGGACATTTAAAAATCATTTCGTCTCTGTCCTCTGCACTGTTGACTCCAAATTTCCGCTCACCGAATGGGACCGTCTCCTCCCCCAAACGACGTTGACCCTCAACCTCCTCCGTTCTTCTTGCATCCATCCTTCGCTGTCGGCTCATGCCTCTCTTTTCGGTCAGTTCGATTTCAACCGCACTCCTCTTGCCCCCATGGGCACTCAAATTGTGGCCCACACTTCCGCCGATACCCGCACCCCTTTCGGCGAACACGGCAAAGTTGGTTGGTACATCGGTCCTTCATTAGAACACTATCGCTGCTGGAAGTGCTACTTCACCGACACCCTCCATGAACGCGATGTCCTCAAAGTGGATTTTTTCCCCGAAAAGATCGCTTTCCCCAAATTCTCCCGCGACGACTACCTCAAACAAACCGCCGAAGATATGCTCCACTTGTTGCAGGATAAAACCTGCTCTCCTCTCCACGATCCCCTATCCTTCGGTCCTCCTATTCTTAATGCTTTCGCCAAAGTTGCCGACATCCTTCGCCGCGCCATCCAGCTTCCTCCTCCTCCGTCAATTGCTCTCCCTCCGACCGTTCCCACTCTCCCTGCTGAGACCCTTGCCATCCTTCCGAGGGTGCCGACTGTCCCTATCGCCCCTGCACCCGTACCACCTCCGATCGTGTCTCTTCCTCCTGTTCCAATACAGGTCCCCATTTCACTTCCGAGGGTGCCCGTCACCACACTGCTCCCGCCTGTCCCCGCTCTGTCTCCGCCTCTCGCACTTCTCCGCAGGAGTCCCCGAGCCCGCCTATCCCGCCTTCGCTTTGATCCCCGGACTCATCGCCGCCATGAACTTGTCCAATCGATCCAACACGACCCAACGATTGCCGGCAAAATGTACAATCCCGACACCGGTAAAGTCGAGAACATCGATTCACTCCTCCGTGGCCCCGACTCTCTCATCTGGTCCAAATCGTTGACGAATGAATGGGGCCGTTGCACCCAGGGTCTCAAAAAATTTCGCTCCGCCAGCGAACAAATCATCGGCAACAACACCATGGTTTTTATCTTCCCATCTCAGGTGCCTGCTGGCCGCAAGGTTACCTATGCCAATTTTGTTTGCACTATGCGACCAGGCAAGGCCGAACCCTACCGAATCCGTATGACTGTTGGCGGCGACCGCCTCGACGCTTACCAGGATGTGCGCTCTCCCGCTATTGGTCTCACCGACACCAAGCTTCACCTCAACAGTGTTATCTCCGATGCCCACCTCGGCGCCCGCTACTGCACCGGCGACTTAAAAGACTTCTTCCTGGTCTCCGATATGATCATCTATCAATATATGAGGATCCACCGAAAATACCTCACTCCCGAAGTTCTTGACGAGTACAATCTTACCGCAGCGCATTTTGACTCCAAAGGTTTTATTTATGTCGAAATCAGAAAAGGAATGTATGGCCTCAAAGAGGCTGCCATCCTTGCGTACGATCAACTCAAAGCTCACCTCGCTCCTTTCGGCTATGTCCCCGCCGGTCAAACCCCCGGCCTTTGGTGCCACACCGAACGTCGCACCACTTTCACTCTCGCCGTCGATGATTTTGGCATTAAATTTTTTTCTCAAACCGATGCTGACCATCTTTTTGCCGCTCTCGCAACCAAATATGCTCTCACCAAAGACTGGACCGGCTCTAGTTACCTTGGATTCAAAATTGACTGGAACTACGACGCAGGTCACGTTGACATCTCCATGCCGGGCTATGTGCCCAAGGCACTCCTCACCTTGCGTCACTCCACACCCACCCGACCTCAACATTCACCACATCGCTGGACCGCTCCCGTCTACGGTCGCAAAATCCAACTTGCCAACACCGATATCTCTCCTCTACTCGACAAACTCGGCATCAAACGCGTCCAACAAATTTCCGGACTTTTCCTCTACTATTCCCGCGGCTGCGATCCCACCATCATTGTTGCTTTGAATGAAATCTCCAACAACCAAGCCTCTCCGACCGAACACACCAAACAAGCCTGCGACATGCTTCTCGACTATCTTTCCACGCATCCAGATGCTACCATCCGCTATCATGCCAGCGACATGATCCTCGCTGTCTGCTCCGACGCCGCCTACCTTGTTCTCCCCAATGCTCGCAGCCGTGCTGCCGGCCATTTTTTCCTAACCGACCTTCCCAGTGCCACCAGCTCTCCTCCAAACCCCACTTCCAACGGCGCTGTTCATGTCCTTTGCAAAACCATTCGTACCGTTGCCGCATCTGCCTCCGAAGCTGAAACCGGTAGCTTATTCCTCAACGCCCAAGAGGCCGTTCCAATGATTACTGCCCTTGAAGAAATGGGGCATCCACAACCTCCTTCTGGCACTCCCCTCGAAACCGACAACTCTACCGCTCACGGTATTCTCCACGCGCAGGTTCGCATGAAAAAATCCAAGGCTTTTGACATGCGTTATCACTGGCTTAAAGATCGAATCTCACAGAAACAATTCAACCTCTACTGGGCTCCTGGAAAATTAAACTCCGCTGATTATTTTTCGAAGCATCACCCACCTGCCCATCACAACCTCATGCGCTATCAGTATCTTCAGCGTGCTCTTGCAGCTCACGCCGCACCGCCTCCTGTGCGAGGGTGTGTTTCTCCCTCCACTATTACTTCCGGGATCCCCGATCCACAGAAGACGTCACGTGCGATCGCACTTGGCTCTCACTAACCACTCATCTCATTAATCTACTAAGCTGCCCTTATTGATTAACTTCATCCGTAGTGACAATTTGCTCTCTCGCATGTTCAGGTAATAAGTTGGATTCGTATAATCCAGGTTCAACCGCTATATCATTAGCATGTACAATGCAATAAGGGAGTTGGTTCACACAAACAGCGTTGGTCTCCTGTTTTTCTTGCACAAACTACACAGCATGCATCTCTTGCACCAAGAGTTTCAACAATTCCCTGAACTACGTCGCATAACATTCATACTATCGTTTCTTAAATCCATATTTCTTTCTCTCATAGAATAGATCCGTTTTGGTGGAACCCAAATTGACAATTTTCGGACACCCGTCTCGATCCTTTTCCTGCTGGACGCATTCTCGACAATAATAGGCATCAGTCACACCGGTTCCACCGCACACTACACACCGTCCCTGCAAACTGCCATAATTGCATTCTTCACAAATTCGAACCCGTTCTTGGGGATTGACAAAGGAATCGCAAATTACGCAGTGACCGTCGCCTGAATATATATAATGTGTAAATGTGAATATGTGTGCGTGAGTGTTCATATAGATGCGAGTAACATCGAGGTGGTCGTTGCGTGTGTTTTGAGAGTGCAATCGAGCGAGACAGTAGGTTAGTGCTCGTGGGTGAGTACAGTCATGTGTACTCCTTGCGAGAGCATTCATGAGAATAAGAGACGAGACAACCACTCTAACAAGTCACCATGTAAGAAAAAGGAGGAACTTACATTTTTCACACAATCGACCAATTGCAACCCCCGGTTGCTTGCGACACATGACAAGATCTGGATGGTGTTTGGCCATGTTTCGTAGTAACAATAATTGCCAGGATATTTCAGGAACGAAGAAGAGGTCGTTTCGACAATTTGATATTGAATTCAATGGGATTGTAAGAAGTTGCAATCGGACTCACGGAATGGATGGAGTCTCTAGAGTCTATAGTCAATATGAGGAAGTCTTCCGTGTTTCTTGGAGTGATCGAAGCGTGATTCGTGTTCAATACAGTACAATGTACAATCCCCAACGACACAGAGAGATCGGTGATGGCAACGTGTGCGGGCAATTTTCCAGCGTTCTCTCTCAGGCAAATACTCGAACTCTCAAGAGCATTTCTTGCACAAGGTTTCGGGATATCATCTATTGCCTGGCCGCTGGCCGCACTTAGCGCACGCTCCGCTCGGGACCATCCAAAAACAACAAGGTTTCACCTCTAGGTACGTTACCATGTCGTTGACCATGGCGGTCAGAGAGGAACTTGAAGGATCCGTTCAGATAAAATCCTATTCATGATCTCGCTGTACCAACAGAATGGTGATGGCGAATGGGAAACGACGGTCAAAGGAGCGTAAATTGCCTTTCAACGAGGGTATCCGATGTGACGGATAGGTTACCTGTTACTTATCCCTATCCTTCGTTGAGGATACTCACATTTTCCATCACACCTTTTGTCACGGTACGCAGGTCTAATCTTCTCTCATTACACCCTGTGCCGTTGGTTAAATCGTCGGTGAGCATTTACGACTCTCCTTCGTCCAAAGCACAGCTTCCTCCTTTCTACAAACCACATCAACAACTAGAACAGCCAAGATGCCTCTCTCTCAAGAACGCAAGAAGGAATACTTCATCAAGATGAAGGAACTCCTTGGTTCCTACACCAAGACCTTCATCGTCGAAGTTGACAACGTCGGCTCCATGCAGCTTCAGGTTACCCGTAAGGCTCTTCGTGGAAAGGCCGAAGTTCTCATGGGAAAGAATACCATGATGCGTAAGATTATCAAGGAGTTTTGCGACGAGAACCCAGGAACCCCGTTGAGAAGTTGATTGAAATGTGCCGCGGTAACGTTGGCTTTGTCTTCACCAACGGTGACTTGGGAGAGATTCGCGAGATTCTTGAATCCAACACCCGTCCTGCCCCTGCTCGTGTCGGAGCCGTCGCGCCAACTTCGGTCGTTGTCCCAAAGGGTCCTACCGGTTGTGATCCAGGACAAACCGCCTTCTTCCAGACCCTTCAAATTGCTACCAAGATTACCAAGGGTCAAATTGAAATCACGAACGATGTTCCTCTCATTGAAGCTGGTGAGAAGGTGACTGCCTCCCAGGCTGCCCTCCTCCAGAAGCTCAGCATTGAGCCATTCACGTACGGTCTCACCCTCCGTGCCGTGTACGATGGAGGTTCCCTCTTTGATGCCAAGGTCCTTGACATTACCGACGCGGTTTTGGCTGGAAAGTTCGGTGCTGCACTCGCCGCCTTGGCCTCCATTTGCCTTGTCATTCACTACCCTACCATGGCATCTGCTCCTCATTGCATTGTCAATGCCTTCAAGGCCATTGTTGCCATTACCATGGGACTCGAGAATTACACCTTTGAGGAGGCCGGTGCTTTCAAGGCATTTGTCAACTAAACAACAGGATAGGAGTAACGACCTTAGACTCTGTCCTTTTTCAATTATCTTAGATGTACACGCATGCTTGTATGCCTTTGCGAATCAAATTCTTCGAACGGTCAATCCACATTCCTCTATCCACGTAACTCGCAACCAAAAATGTGGACTGCCTAGAAGATGATTCGTCATGTGGATCGATTCTCACGTCACCATCCGCGCAATTAAGAGTCGACAGGAAATAGAAGCAAGGTATAGAAACAAATACTCACCATTGAAATTGTACAGATACGTGTATACAACAATTTAGTTATCGAGTAGAATGAAATCACCCCAGTGATACGTAGAAGGATAAGATCGGAAGAAATAAGGCATGGAGCGTTGTCGTCAACGTCACTTTTACAATCTATGGATTTCTGGCTGTCGTACGTGAACACGAATGTCAATGTACTTCCGACAAGTAACCTCGTACAGGTTGAAGTGCTTGTCATGGACGGCATTCACATCACCGGCTTGACGGATGGTTTTTTAGTTGTTGGCTTGACCGTCGGCTTTCGAGTTGGCGGCTTGCCAGATGGCGTCGCACTGTTGCAAGTGGAGGGCTTATTCTTGCTGAATCGACAAACCTTGGAATCGATCCATTTTGAATAAAACGACACTCTTGTAAATCCACCAGGCCACCCAGGAAGTGCACAATCGCTTGTTGGACCAAAGGAGGTAATGCCCATTTGCACATCTCGACCTGCAGATGCGCCCTGGCGAACAAGTGGGCCTCCCGAATCACCAGCGCAGGGTCCTTTGAGCTGACCGCCGGCACAGAATGTATAGTCGTTGACAATAGGCGGAGATGCACCGTACTTCTTGACGCAATCGTTGAATGCAACTACATTGATGGACGCCTTCATGAGATTCTTTGCAAATGTGATCGGATTGGTGTTGGTGAAACCTAGCCCCATGGCCGTTAGAGATTGACCGCCAAAGGGGATGGACTGATTCCTATTCATCTTCACCAATGGCACTCAAGTGACAGGATTATCCAAAAAGACGAGCGCGATATCATTGTCAATAAAGGATTGCGGATCGTTATCAGAATGAACCAAATAGAACTTTGATGTTCGACTATACTCGTAGCCTGTTTTCTCGTTCAACGATGTTCGATTCACAAACGCCTTGATTGTACCATTGCCGCCATAAACACAATGAGCTGCCGTCAGCACAACATCTGGGGCGATCAAGGTTCCCCCACAACCCGTTACGCCGCCTCGACTTGTGTAAATTTTCAAAAAGGTGTAGTACGGAAACCGTGTCGCATTCGCGATGGATCCTCCGACAATGCGTGGTTCCAAGTTTCGTCCCAATCCCTTTGAGGACGCTGATGCAATAGGGTCAAGTGAGTCATGCACGACGTCATCTGAGTTGACATGCAGTCCAGCGAGGAGAACTACAATACAAAAGGAGGAAAAGAGGCGTTTCGTCATGGGATCTCTGCGTTAGACCACATTTTGAGGTGGTACATATAGCAATTTGGAGGACAACCGTGTCCCTATTCTAAGATATGAAATACGTAGTGTATCGCACTATCGCACCCAATCTGCAAGTCTTTAGTCTTGAGTCGTGTAGGATTTAAGTGATCGCGCGATGGCGCGTGGCGCGTGAGTTAGCCCATGGTTTAACATTTGCTTGTCCAAGCATGTGTATTACAGTAGCTACTTGTAGCTAGCTATAGTACATATCATACTACATGCGTACATCGCACTGTCGAGTCGCCTCGGTCAAGTAGTGTACCACGTACTTCTTTACCGGTATTACCACGGGGAGGACACACAGATCATTTGGATCAAGTTTCAAGGGGTTTGCTGTTTGCTGACCGTGGTCAAATTCTGACTCTTGGAAAATGATCTTAATTGAGCTGAAGACGTGAACGACCTGGAACACAATACGGAGTATTTCAACAAAATAGTCTATTCGATTTTGAATTACAGTGTGCGCCAGTTGACCACCGGTAGGGGCGATGGACTCCAGATTGAGCCCTCTTTGGTGGCTTTCAGACATTCGGCTTTCCGGTCGGCTTTCTTGTGGTCGGCTTTCTGGTAGTTGGCTTTCTCGTGGTCGGCTTTCTCGTCGTTGGCTTTCTCGTAGTTGGCCTTCTCGTAGTCGGCCTTCTCGTGGTCGGGGTTCTTGTAGTCGGATTTCTTGTTGTCGGCATCCTGGTTGTTGGCTTCCTGGTTGTCGGCGTTCTCGTTGTTGGCTTCCTGGTTGTCGGCGTTCTCGTTGTTGGCGTTCTGGTTGTCGGTTTTCTCGTTGTTGACGCATTGGAACTAGGATTCGCAACAGGACATGTGGAGGCACTGTACAGGCAAACATTGAAATCTATCCAATCCGAAAAGTAGGAAACGCGTGTAAACCCGTCCGGCACGCCATTCGATCCGCAATTATTTGCGACGAAGGATGTGATACCGATTTGCGTGTCCGCGTCTGCAGATGCTCCTCGACGTAACAAAGGCCCGCCAGAATCACCGTAACAGATCCCTTTGCCCTCGCCTCCAGCACAAAAGGTGAAACTCTCAGAAACGACTGTTTTGCCAAATACCCTCACGCAGTCTGCATCGGAAAATACGGGCGTCGACACTTGCATGAGATAGTCTGGAGCTGACGATCCAGTCGCACCGAGCCCAATGGCTGTCAAATACTGCCCGGTGGGAATTGAAGCATCCCGGTTAATCTTTACTAACGGAACGCCCGTGACGGGTTCATCGAGAAAGACGAGAGCAATGTCATTCTTCGCAATAGAAATTGCCCTGTCGTAGCTGGCATGCATCACATGGAAGCTTGCTGTGCGTTGATACCCCGTCGATTGGCGACTAGGACCGGAAGTCCGACTCACCCACGCTGAAATTTTGAGAACGGAATTACCCTCTCTCTCATAAACACAATGCGCAGCCGTCAACACTACATCAGGGGCAATCAACGTCCCCCCGCAAGCAATACCACCTGATGCGTAGGAAACAACCAGATACGTGTAATACGGGTACCTTGTTGGATCTGCAACCGTACCTCCGACTATCTTCGTCCCCAAATGTCGTGACTGAATTTCGAAGGGTGTCGGCAACTGACAAGATGCGATGTCAACTCTTGCTAGAAGCAGAAGGATGCCACAAATTGCTATTGAGCTGATTCCAGGCATCATTTTTTTATGCTCAATTGTGCATCTTTGCCAAAGAAATGGACGAATCGTATATAAATTTAAGTTTGCGTTGGCGTTTCATCGAAATAGGCTTTTACGAAATTACTGGTACAGTACAAGGTATTTCAAATCCAGTACTACGAGTAGCGTATACCAGTATAACTTAAAAATGGCATTCGTTATGCACATACACACATAAAACACATAACACATGCTAACACACGAAACATGAAATAAACATGAATGAATTTTGCGACCTCCATTAATCTCTGTCAGTACTGCAGTACCGGTACAAGGTACAAGTTCTGTAATAGTCTGGTCATTGCTTGATACTACAGTCTACAGTACCCTAAGAGCATCACCACCCCTGATGCTATATCTGCGCACGCAAAATTGGTCGAGCACCCTTTAGAAACCTATTTTTGTCCGATGGATAAAAATTAGGTTTCTATAGGGTGCTACTTTGAAGGCAAATCATACCACCCGTGAGCACACACATTTGGTCCATGATTCAATTACTGACGCGCGCCGCAAATTTTGGTTGCGCCATAAATTTTCATCAGAGTCGAAGATTATGCATACGTCCTGCATGATGAGAAGTTGAACCGGAACAAAGGAGCGAGTACAAGTACCAGTACCGTCTGAACGAATTGATTGATTGACGACAAAGTATGCTGATGTACTGTATGATATGGGCTACATCGTACTAGTAGTGTACTACAAGTAGTACGTTGAAATATCATTCATGGAAACAGTGACTGAAAATGAACTCGTGACATAATCCTATTGGTTTACTCGGGAGCTATTTGACATGGATACATCTGTGCAGGGTGCACAGATTTACCCAATTTTGGATAAATCTGTGCACCCTGCACAGATGTATCCATGTCAAATAGCTCCCGAGCGGTCATTAGCGGACATTGCGGACATTAGGCCCTAACCGGTGGTATGCATTTTTGCTGCTTTTTTGGACAGAAATGGTCCGATTGGACCATTGGGCACAAATAGCTTCAGGGGTGGTGATGCTCTAACGACCAGGTAGAATGTAGCGGACCCATTTGCATATATATGATTATTAGAGAGCAAACCCCCGACGGAAATTTTTTTAGGACAAAAAAGAGGACAAATTTTGGCTATCACCGCTAACCTCCAATTTCTTAGACTAGGACAAACTGAGGCGTACAAATTGCTCCTGAGTACATTACCTTTCTAAATCTGTCCTACTTTTGAAATACGGTCTTGTTTTGGTGGAGATACGATGCCACAAAGATAGGTGAGTTTTTCACGCTCATTTTGTTGTTTGTCCTAGAGGGAAAAACCAGTGGAAGGACAAAATTCATCGAAATTGCCCGTGCAAATTTAATATTCAAAGATTTCACGTACTAAATGCACTTGTTAAACTTGATCATCATCATGATCATGGCTGCTAACTCTGAATTAACCGACAACACCATTTTTGATCATATCAAATAACTCTGTCTTGTTCTCCTTCTGGATATTGCAATAGCCTTTGTTGCAGTCCGGCGTCGAATGGCAGGACGCATCGCACTTTTGTCAGCGTCGTCGCTACTTGAATTTCCTGGAATTGACTTCTTCTCCTCTTCTGAGTCACATGATGCCGCATCTTCATCAGAACTTGTTCCTTCAGAGATATCACCAAGGCCGGAACTTGCAGTGGCGACACGACGGCGAGATGGCGGGAGTGTTCGGTTGGTGTGTGCGCGGACATGCACTGCCTCTTGAGCAGCGGCACAACAGGGGTCAAACAATGAATCAGCTTCGTGGAATAGATCAAAGCAGCTCCGTTCGCTGTACCTTTTCACTTTGCATAGAGGGACATCGCAGGTAGAGCATAACCAGGTTGTTTTCCTGCCATGTCGGCTATGCTTTTGAAAACCTGGTGAATGGTCCAGACGACAACACCAGACACAACTGGATTGCTTTCCAGCAGAACACGGAACATGTACAAGTCTTCGACTTCGTCTTTTTGAAATAAGTTTTGGCCTGGAGAAGAAAGCCTCCCGTTTATTGTAGAGAATCACTTCCTGTACACTTGCTTCTTCATCGTTTGGCATCGCCTCTTCGTCCTCGCTGCTGCTGGCCGTAATTCAATTCTGAAGCAACTTCAACTGTTAGATCGTTCGCAAGAAGTTGACAAAACTGACGAAATGAGCATTGACGAGCCCGAATTCTCTGAAAGTCCTTGAATGATTTACATTCATCGCTGGCAAGGAATGCGGCTGCACGGCTTAGATTGAAGGAATGATATGCATTGTACACAGTTGTCATTACCAAACGCATCCAAATTGCAGCAACTGGGCCGAGACGTGAATGCACCGACTTGATGTTTTTTTGAAAGCGACTGTACACATCAATCGGTCCCTTGCCCCTGTTCCATGTTGCAACCACCTCTGGTAGAAGATGCTTCCCTGCTGGAAGAGGGCGCCCTCGCTCATCAATTATGAGGTTGCACATAGCTTGCCACAGGTCAAATGTTGTCTGCACACTATGCTGATCGACAGCATGTGACCCTGTCTCAAACTCCATCTCCGGGACAACTCCTCCATCGACAATCCACCGCAGATGCTGCCGACCCAAATGAGCAATTGCCGACATGTACTGTCCTCGTATCTGACTGCTGATTCGAACACGAACAACACGAATAATTTTTCTCAGTGAAGCCACAACAAAAAAGGCATTATCAAGATTACCTGATGCCATTCCGTGAAGCAATTGGCATCGGTAAGACGTATCTGGGATTGATGATTTGAAACTTATTGATCCTCCTCCGCATTGATTTCCTGATACTCTCCATACAAAGTTATCAACTCCATCTCCGCTGACAGTGTCGCCTGTGAGCATTTCGACTTCATTTCCACCAGCGCAACAACAGAAGTTGAAGTACCATCAGGCAAAACATCCGCAATTCCTGCTATGGCATCAGGTGAGAAGGCTGCGTTCGTGTCGTCCGCGTTACACATCAGTCCAAATTCGTGAATACTCTCAATTACTGTCCTCCGCTGCCCATCAGGACCCTCCTTTGCACTTTTCTGAGAAACAAACCGAGGAAAGTTAGCAAAGATGAATGGCTCATTCAGAGTTCCTTCGCGACAAGCCCTAGACTTGAATGGAGCCATGAACCATGATTTCATTAGTATCGACAAAATGCTGTTCTGCGCTGCCGGTCTTCTTGAAGGCTCGTCCTGCTGTGACGTCCATGATAAGATTCTATCGATGAGTATCCCTTTTGACCCCGAGACTGGTAGCTTCTTGTTTCGGCAGATCCTCCGAAGATCCGGCAACAGCAATGTATTCAAAGCTTCACGTTCGTAAGATTGGTTGTCTTCTTCTGGCGGCTCGACCAGGTTGTTGTCATTACTTCGCATGCTGAGGATTTGTATCACTGCGTTCATATTCTCATCAAGAAGATCATCGTTCATAGTACTACCACTAATAAATTTCCAAATACCATATGCACCTGTTCCCGTTATCCGGAACTTTCGCAGTAAGAACCATTCTGGAGTGCGTTGGCTTTCCGTCAACATAATGACGCCTGGTGGTGAAGACGACTGCAGCAGGTATGGGATCACAACATCGTCATCTCGTGCGTACTTAATCGTTGCATTTTTTCCATCACGTGTAATGAGAGTGTATCGCCCAGGCCCTAAGGCTTCATCGGTTGTGTGCATCAACACAACACGCCCCATCCCACTCCTGTGTGCCAAGGCATACTGGGTTTGACGTCCTGTTCCTTTGACAGCCCAGTATGCTGCCATGGTACCTTTCTCTTGGATAAGGCGACGCGAAGTACCAGGGCGCTGATCAAACGTAAAAGGAAACGACTTCATTCTCCGAGATGTTCCCACTAGAACAGCTCCTTTGCCATTGCGAACGAGTTGACATCACCTTCAATACCCCCATAACCTCGATCCCAGAAGAAGTTTGTCCTATTGAGACGAATCTGTGATTCGATTGATGCCCCTGACAAGGAGAGAAGTAGGATTTTCACGCAGTCAAGCGTGGACTCATTGCGAGATGCAACGTGTCCACCACAGTACAGCGAAGTGCAGTTCGACACAGCTCCATGGTGTACGACCCCCAACCCCTTGTTTGGATTGTTAGTGTGAGAATACCCTTCAAGGACAACTCTCCTAGAACGGAGACGAAGTAAGTCATCATCCAGTCCGATATCAGTTGTGCCTGGTATGAAGGCAACTTCGGCACAAATTGTCGTACGAGGGCCATAGCAGTTGCTAATTCCCGATTGTGGGACATGGGGGGCTTCCAGATTCCAGTAGAGGTTGCTGAAGGAATGTGGCGTCGTGAAGTGGTGCCACACACTAGCTAGATGTGGAAGTTGTGCCGGTGTGTTGCCCTTCGAATTGAGTGCTTGTAGAATACATCTGTATCTCGCATGGCTCATACCACATGTTGAAGAAGGAAAGTTCGCAACGTTGGCTGGATTAAAGTACATTAAAGGTGACACCTGGATCAATGCAAGAAAAAGAAGGATGAGGATGAGTTCAATGAATGCTGAGTGTATAGCAAACAGCTGCGACAGCGGCTTTCACTTTGTTCTTACCTTGTAGAATGACAACATCAATTCAACACGAATGAAAGCAATTATGTCCGAACTGGAAACTGGATCGCTTGTCATGTTAGCGTTTATAAAGGTCTTGAGATACCCCAAGAGTTGGGGATCCATGAACGCCTTCAAGAAGTCGCCAGGGGAAACCTTACTCATATCACGATATCGCTTACTGCCAAAGACTTTCCGTTTTATGTTATCAAGCACCGTCGGGACTTCATCACGAGCCTTTTCCAGCAACCGAAGGTCAACACCATCAATGGAAATGGAAACAGCAGGCGCTTTGTTCCCAACAAGATAAGTCCAGCCCTGACTTGATGATGATTCGCCAGCACTGCTACTATCACTTTCATCATCATTTCCGCCGTCATCGTTGCTTGCATACGCACTCAAATCAAACAGGGACTCCATCATCTTGTTATCAATATCATCAGTACCTCCAACATAATTTGGATCGTCCTCCTCCATCTCCTGAGGCTCCTCAAGATCGTCCATTGTCATCGATTCATCTGATATAATGCTGACGCGATTGTGGAGTGTCATGGAGGACAAGTCTTGTTACACATTTTGGTCGTCTGTATCGCCAAAATTGACCCAACGGCAATGCGATCTAATCGAAATTTTGTTGGAACCAGTGCTCTGACGTTAAATCCGTCATGCAGAGGCATACACAAGACTGCCCCAAAGGTACTGTTGGCACATTCAGTGCGATCCGTGAGGTTCAGCGACTAAGCCGAGCAGATTGAGGTGTGGAGATCAGTGTTAACAAGGTGATCACCGTGTTAAGTTTCATTAACCCGCGGTTATAAGGTTAGATTTTGTCCTTCCACTCAAACTTGGAAGGACAAAATCTTTTTTTTTTTAATTTTTTTTAAATTTTTTTTTGTCCTACCCGGTAGGACAAAATTGAGTTTTCCTGTCGGGGGTTAGAAATACACATCAACTCTCGAACACTCTACACTCTACGACTCTACCAGTACTGCTCTATATTCTACGCAACATATGTCATAGGTGATGTGGTCATGTAGTACCATGTAAAGACCGTATTAAAGGAGTAGACTACCGGTACAACGTGGATACAAGGTATGGGAGGTTTCACGTCCAAAACCAGGACATGGTATATATTGTACGTAGGACTGCATTTAGTTCTCAAGTGACGTCATCGTAGCAATAAATTGTAGTGCTGAGGCCGGTGCTTACAGAAAACCGTACTGGACACACGAACCACACTCGACGTCACTTCGGTAAAAACTCTATGCTTACAGCCTTCCGAACGAATACGGACGTGAACAGTGAGGATACAAGTACTGCACAGTGCCATGGCAACGTCGTATGGAAAGTATCCGGTACTATTCGTTATATGAATTGTGTATGTGTATCTAAATATTAGCGAGTAAGTGGATGAACGCTACGGCGATCATCTCACTCTTTATTTGAGAATCAGTTGCAAGCATCAATCGATTTGTAAGTTATTGTCCATGGGATAGTTTGTCCCATGAACTTTACTCGGTTTATCAGACCCAGTGGCGTAAGAGCTATGGGCAATGCGATTGATGAGCCTGCAGTCGTATGCTGTCTGATGGCGTGGTTAACGACCGATCGCTGACGCGTACGACATGGCATCATCCGACGGTTGTCGGTGGTGACCAGTGTATGAAAGAATGGAAGATCTGATCAATCTACCTCAAGAATGGTGTTGTCGTTACGCCACCTATGAGTCGACTGTGTCGACGGCCGAGTCGGCAACTTAATATCATGAATGGGTACTAACAATTGTTGTCGTACACATATTTCAGACACCAGTAAAACAGAAATGGACGAAGTTGTTGCACCACGTATTGAGGAAGTCATTGAGGTGCCACCACCTAATGGGGACACCATGAACTTGGCACTCACATGGATTGGATTTGATAACGAAGCGACGAGAAATCGTATTCAGGTAGAAGGTTTTGGGTCGTTCGACGACTTGAAATCCATGAAAGAAAAAGATATCAGGGACCTGGCCGAGTCTTATGGACGCCGCACTGCTGCAGACGGTCGTTTTATCTTCGGTATTCGTCGTATTCGATACCTCATCGGTATGGTTCACTGGGTCCAAGACTTCACTAGGGTTGGCGAAAGTCCTAGCCTGGATGAGTTTGGTGAAGACGGAGCAGCCTTCTGCGGCATTGGAGATTGCTGTCAACCGTGCGGAAGTTCGAATGATCGAGAAGGATCAATCGGATACTGTCAGTAAGGCCGCAGATCCCGGCAAGTTTAAAGATGAGAAGAAATGGCCGGAATGGGAACCGGCGTTTGTGAACTACCTGTCCACTATTCCAGGTGTCAATGGTATTCCATTGTCCTATGTGGTTCGGGAAGATGAGACACCACCTGCCGGGAGTGAGTACGGGAGTTTCAATGAACGCGCTATCGCATGTGCACCACTTTCCGGTGACGTCTTTCAAGCTGACGCACGGAAAGTGCACCAACTCATTAAGAGCTTTCTCCAAACTGAGTCGGCTGAACAATGGATCAAACCATTGGCTCGCCGACAAAGTGGTAGAGACGACATGATTGCTCTCCGCAAGCATTACAGCGGAGAAGGCAACACGAGCCGTCGAATCGCGGCGGCGGAGCGTATTCGGGACACGCTTCACTACAAGAACGAGCGTGCTATGTCATTTTCGTCCTTTCTCGACAAAATGCAGAAGATGTTTAACATCTTCGAAGAAGAGAAGGAGGTTATCTCTGAACAAGCCAAGGTGCGAATGCTCCTGAAGAAGGTTGAGCACCCGCAACTGCAGGATGCTGTTGGTGCGCTTCGGGTGCGTGCATCAATGGACGGCTTGACATTTACGGAGTGTGCGAATCACCTATCGGCGCAAGTGTCTGAACTGTCGGATCATCAATCAACGCGTAAGATTTCTGGTGCGGTGTCCGACAGAACTAAGGAACCGAAGCGCATTCGAGGCGGTGGTGCCAGTAAACAAGACAGTGCATCGAAGCGCAAGGGCATTTATATGCCTGATGGGAGTGTCTGGACCGGATATTATTCGGACTGGGCACAAATGTCCAGTGACGACAAACAAATTGTCCTCGACACTAGAAAGAAAAATAAAGGCAAATCCCCCAAGAAAGGGCGACAGGCGTCCGAGGTAGGAACAAAACTGCAAGATATCAAATCTCAGATGGCGGAGCTGAAACGTACTATCGCATCGCTCAGTAAATCCAAACCTCAGGACGCCGACAGGAACGAATCTGATACACCCGACAACGCCGGCGACTCCTTTGGAGGCGTCAGCAAAGAAACAGAAGAAAGAATGACTCTGGATGTTCCTCGTTGTCATCGTGCAACTAATAATCGGTTGCATGCAGGCTGGGCTTAGATGGTTGAAGATGTTCTGCACTCTTGCAAAGCAACGACACATTGCAGCTCACATCGTCCACGAGGCGAGCAAGAACGCGAACTGTGTCACGCGTGTAATGACAGCTCGATTGTTTACAGCAGACTCGAGCTTGACACTCACGCTGACACCATCGTGCTCGGTCGTAACTGTGATTTTGTCACACACCGGCCGAATGTGACGTCTCGCCTTATACCGAGACGTATACAGCCATCAAAGATGTGCCTATTGTCACCGGCGCTACCGCATGGATGTGTCAACACACCGGTGACACCTACATCCTTGTCTTCCATGAATCACTATGGATGGGGAGCAGATGGATCACACGTTGATCAACCCCAATCAGCTTCGTCACTTTGGCGTCCAGGTGCAGGACAACCCTTACGAGGGTGTACAGATGCACCTCGCAACCGAAGATGGCGACATGATTTTCCACTCGGATGGCACGACTATCTTTCTCTCCACTAGACCCCCACTGCTATCGAACTTCACGAATGTCCTCATATTGTCCTGACCTCGCGGTCCCCATGGGATCCCCACGCCGTGCAATTCCCGGAACCTGCGCATCGTGTGGAGGAGGGAAGGTTGGCGAACCGGGTTAGCGCCATTCAACGTGGTGACGTTAACGGTGACGTTAACTCACGCTGTTGCAACGATCCGTGGTGTGACACTCCATGTTTATGCCTTCGTAGCATCACGGAACGACTGATCGCCGAGGTAAGAGTACCCGAGGTGCTCACTGATGTACCTGGTCGACGAACTTTTGTATCGCAGGAGCGACACAGTAGTGTGACACCAGAGGAACTTAGCGAGAGATGGTGCATCGGGCTCACTCAGGCCAGGAATACAGTCCAAGTGACGACACAGAATGCAGTCCGCTCAGCGATCCTACCATTGAGTCGCAGGTATCGAGCCGACAGGGTGTTTGAGCGGCCGCTGTTGAGGGACACTATTACTGCGACACTATGGATGGCCGTCATAAATCCCTTGATGGTAATAAGTATGCTCAGATATTTGCGAGCAAAGATTTCTTTGCAGTCGCATACCCAATGGAGTCCAAATCCGGTGCTGGAGAAGCGCTCAGACAATTCGTGCATGACTTCGGACGGCCAGAACGTCTGACCTCCGATGGATCTCGTGAACAGAGCGGCAAGAAAACCGAATTCGTTCGGAACGTCCGCAAGTACTCGATCGACCACAGGGTCACTGAACCGGATCGACCGAACCATAACTTCGCGGAAGGTGTTATACGCGAGATTCGAAAGAAGTGGTATCGTGTGATGACGAAAAAGAATGTGCCACGTCGACTATGGGACTATGGTTTACGTTGGGTATGTGAGATACAGAATCGTACCTCGAACTCATCGAGGGAACTCGGCAGGCGATGCCCGTTGGAGAAAGTAACTGGGGAATCTGTTGACATCTCTGAGTACCTTGACTTTGGTTTCTATGACCGAGTCTGGTACAAAGACAATGCTGGCCTTGGTGAAACCAAGCTCGGACGGTGGCTCGGCGTGTCGCATAAAGTGGGGACGCTGATGTCGTTTTGGGTACTGACCAAAGAATGTCAGGTACTATCAAGGACCACGGTCCAGAGAGTCACAAACTTGGAGCAACAAACGCAAGACGTCATAGATCTCGGAAAGGCCTTTGACTCGGCTGTCATACCGAGATTGGGCGACCCTGATTTCTACCCGCACGACGGTGACGGAAAGGTTCGTCCGACTGATTGGGACAACAACACTGGATTCGACGATGAGTTCTATGAAGAATTTGGAAAGGTGGTTTCCGATCAGGGACTGCCTGAAGCCGACCGAACCTTCACCCCTGACGTCTTTGACGATACGTATCTTAATATGGAGCTCGCTTTACCGCGAGGTGGTGGTGAAGTTGAGCTCGGCCGAGTAACGAAACGCCTGAGGACAAAGACGGCCTCCCGATAGGGACAGCCAATGATAACCCAATCCTTGACACAAGAGTTTACGAGGTCGAGTTTCCTGACGGTCACAAGACGTCTCTTGCTGCAAATGCAATTGCCGAAAATTTGTTCTCGCAAGTTGACGAGGAGGGTAATCGGCACGTTATGCTCGACGAAATCATCGGCCATCGGACAAATGGCCAGGAGTTGAAGCAACAAGATGCATTCATCATGACCTCCTCCGGTACCCGAAGGCGTCGCGAAACGACGATCGGTTGGGAGGTTCTTGCGCAATGGAAAGATAACAGTTCGACGTGGATCGCAATGAAAGACATGAAAGAATCATACCCGGTTCAGCTCGCAGAATATGCGGTCGCCACAAGGATAGCGGAAGAACCCGCCTTTGCCTGGTGGGTTCCGTACACATTGAGAAAACGTAATCGAATCATCGCGAAGCTCAAGTCCAAATATTGGGTGAGGACTCACAAGTTTGGGATCAAGATTCCTAAAACAGTGGCAGAAGCAAAAGCGTTTGATCTGGAAAACGGTAACAATTTGTGGTGGGAAGCTATTTGTAAAGAAATGCGGAACGTACGTCCTGCCTTTGAGGCGTGGGAGAAATCCGAGAGCGATATACCAATCGGCTATCAGCAGGTTAAGTGTCACTTAATTTTTGATGTGAAAATGGGCGAGAACTTCCGCCGGAAGAATGGGTTCGTGGCAGGCGGGCACGACTGAAGTGCCTAGCACATTGACGTACGCGTCGGTCGTCTCGCGAGACTCCGTTCGAATCGCGCTGACAATTGCTGCCCTTAACGGGCTTCAGGTTATGGCGTGTGACATCCAAAACGCCTACCTGACGGCAGATTGCCGAGAGAAGATTTGGACTCGGGCAGGGCCCGAGTTCGGATCAGAAGCCGGAACGATCTTCATTGTTCGGAAGGCCCTATATGGTTTAAAGTCCGCTGGTGCGGCCTTCAGGGCCTTACTAGCAGAAACGCTACATGACTTGGGGTACAGCCCCACGAGGGCTGACCCTGATGTGTGGCTGCGCCCGGCGGTGAAGCCTGACGGTTTCGAGTATTATGAACTCGTTCTGTGTTACGTCGATGACGTGCTTTCGATTGCAGCGGATCCGGCTGCAACTTTGAGGGGACTGCAGTCGGTCTTCAAGCTAAAGGACGATAAGATCGCAGAGCCAGACATTTATCTTGGTGCACAACTGGGTAAGATGGAAGTCGATGGTCACGAATGTTGGACAATGTCGGCCGAAAAGTATGTGCAGGCATCTGTGCGCAACGTGGAGGAGTCTCTGGCAAAGAAGGGACTTCGGCTTCCGACAAAGTGTTATACTCCTTTACCACCAGATTATCGTCCCGAGCTTGACACGTCGAACGAGTTGAAGAGTGACGGGGTTCAGTACTTCCAAGAATTGATCGGGATACTACGATGGGCTGTGGAACTCGGACGTGTTGATATTCTCTTAGAAACGTCACTGCTGTCATCGCACTTGGCACTTCCAAGGATCGGCCACTTGAATCAAGTGTATCGAGTATTCGGGTACTTGAAATTGCACCCAAAGCGGAAACTAGCGTTTGATGCGCAGCATCCTCGGATCAGCGAAAAGATGTTTAAACGTCATGATTGGTATGACTTTTATCGTGACGCCAAGGAAGCAATTCCGATTGACATGCCAAAACCACGTGGGAACAGTATGTCAACTCACTGCTTCGTTGACGCCAGTCATGGTAGTGACCGTGCTACGCGCAGGTCACAGACAGGTATATTGATCTTTTGCAACCGCGCTCCGATCATGTGGCATAGCAAGCGACAAAACACAGTGGAGGCCAGCACGTTCGGTAGTGAGTTTCAAGCGATGAAAAATGCCGTGGAGCTAGTCGAATCTCTCAGGTACAAACTCCGAATGTTTGGAGTTCCCGTGGAGGGACCAACGAATGTTTTTTGTGACAACGAAGCTGTCTATAAAAATACATCTCTTCCTGAATCAACGTTGAAGAAAAAGCACCATTCCATCGCCTACCATCGTTGCCGTGAGGCCGTCGCAGCGCAAACCGTAAGGGTGGCCAAGGAGGTACAAGACCAATCTTAGCGACTTGTTCACGAAGGTCTTACCGCAAGCCAGAGAAGAGTTATTGGACAAATTCACGTACTAAGTGAGAATCGGTAACATGACAATGTGTTACAACGTCATGGCTACTTCGGGGACCGAACGAATACGGACGTGAACAGTGAGGATACAAGTACTGCACAGTGCCATGGCAACGTCGTATGGAAAGTATCCGGTACTATTCGTTATATGAATTGTGTATGTGTATCTAAATATTAGCGAGTAAGTGGATGAACGCTACGGCGATCATCTCACTCTTTATTTGAGAATCAGTTGCAAGCATCAATCGATTTGTGTTATTGTCCATGGGATAGTTGTCCCATGAACTTTACTC